>JAKOGI010003314.1:0-58446 GCA_029747015.1 Carnegiea gigantea | reverse complement strand
AATTACATGCCTCATTTAATATGAACTTGTATATAATAAACCAAGCAATCATAATTTTAATAACTTAGCAAAAAAATATATATGTGAAATCGAATTTAATTGAATTTTAAAAAATGTTGTGAGACATGACTCACATTTCCCCCAACCCCCCCCCCCCTAATCTCTTAGGGTTCCTTATTCTCAGAACTCTCAGAACCCTCTAGACCCTCTCCCTCTATCTTTCTTGAAGCATTCCTTGGCTCATCTCAAAATACTTGAGACTTTCTCTCTTTTCAATGGAGCTCTCTGTTTCTGTCTCTTTCAGGAACTTCACTGAGTTCGGCTTTACCTCACTCGTTCGACACCCTCTCTTGGCCCCACTTTGCTTTAGTGTAGTCTCTGGCACCAGGCACCAGGGCCGATTCCCTCAAAAATTGCCTTTTTGCATGGTTTTGTGCAGGGAATGCGTACTGCAGCGAGTATGGAGTCCATTCGAAGGTCGAAAACAACTGCAGTTGTCTTCTCTTCCTCCATCATCTTGATCAATTTTTCATTGATTTTTCATTCACACTTTCCACAATTACATTGGGGAAATTGGCATAATTATCCAATTCAGTCCAAAAAAACCTATTAATTTTGAGAAGAATTTCACGAGCAAGAGACCTCCTTGTTTGAAACCAAAGACATCTTATTTTAGTTCATGTATTTTTGGACCATTGGCCACGGCATATTGCCCTTTCATATTTTTCCACATACATTCAATGGTTTCTACGTATGCAATGCTTGTTCTTAACTTCGGGTAGATCACATTGATCAACCACGATGACATTGTGGAATTTACCGTCATCTAGATTACAATTTAGCTCTACTATCTTCATCCTATGGGTTTGGCTTATGTAAGGTTCCCTCAATAAAAAAACAACTTGTTCTTTGTTATAAGTGTTGTCGTAACAATGTTTTCTAAAAGATCATAGTTTTGTCCATCAAAACTACAACTGTAATCATCATGCCTGGACCTTCAGATGACTCCAACAAATAGACTGAACTACTCTCAATGAGAGACATTTTGCCACCAACAAATCATGCTGTTTTAAAACTAAAGTGTGGTTTTCTCTATTTTGTGTTTTTTTTTTTTTTTGAAAGAAAAACAAGTCTCTCAACTCAACTTTGATACCATAAAGAAATTCAAAGAAAAGATAGGTTGAAGGCTCATGTTCTTTTATCTTTCATCAAAACTTTAATTTAGGCTATACATACATGAGTCAGTCCTAGCTTACTTCCAAAGCTATCCCACTTTGACGAAAATTTGGAAACCTAACAATAACAATATTTCCTAATTAAAACAATATCTTTTCTAAATACAAGTATATTTCTAACAGGACACTGAGAACTATCCCTATTACTCAGTTTATACGAGTCAAGATAATGGCTTATTGTCCTTGGCTTACATATCCAAATTTACCCCAAACATAGGTATTAGTGGCAAAGCTAGAATTTTAGGGGAGGGGTTGGAAAAAATAGTACACAATATAAAATTTAACAATGGTAACACTGAAAATAAATAACTGATACGTTGCATCGAATCTAGTAACTGATCTGATATGATTACGTACATGCAAACATGCATGCACACCTATCGCTTAGCGTATTCGTAATTAACTCGATTTAGTCCCCTTTTCATTCAACGCTGTTTTTCATTGACGGAGCCTAACTTATTTGGATCAAAACTTTTCTATCTGATCCCTGATTGTACTATTCTAATTTTTGTAATATTATTGATCTCGGTTTCTAGTAGATCAAGTTTCATTCCTTTTGGATAGGCATGGAGGCATTTGTATTTCGAAGAGTGAGAAGATGTTGATTTCTACATATGTCTCATTATCTAGTGTGTATCTCTTACATTGCTTGTCGAATTTGAGCCCACCATTTGTCATCGGAAATCACATTTAGCATAGAATATAGTAATCATATTATCTTTTGACCAGGAATCCTAAATGAAGTACGAATGGTTGTTTGTCCCTAGATCCTCATAAATTATGCTACTTTGTCTTTTGTTTATCTGTTGACTAGTGAGTAACAGTCACAATATCTCACGCTAATTGCATCATAATCACTATTAATTTAGCTGTTACATTGGTGATTAATTTTGTATCAATCAACGATAAGCAGCCATTAATTCCCTAATTATGTTTGAGGCTATGTGCTACTATAAATAGGGGTGTGGATCAAGGGATGAGACACATACTTAGCAACAAAACAACTTCCCTAGATCTAATCATCTCTCTGCACTCTCCCTAACATAACCTAGCCATCTTTGAGGTTCAGGTTTTGGAGCATGAATTCTTAGTGACTCTTATAGCCACCCAAATTATAGGTAGCAGTCATAAGGCACAAGATCCAGCTTCAACTTCTGAAATGAAGGTAAATCCCTAACGCTAACAGTGGTATCAGAGCTAAGTCTGTCTGATGCTAACCCTAAAAATTCATGCTTCTAATTATGCTTAAAATGCTAATCTTCATGACAAAATGACATGAATCTTGATTTATATGCACTTATGCTAATCTGCTGAATGTGATTTGCCTAATGGATTGATAATATGTGCGATTATTGAACACAATGCTATGTAAAAACCAAGTTGAAATTTGAACATGCTAATATCTCTCTACCATATTATATCCCGTAAAGTATTATGCTATTATGTGCAATCATGTGACATGAGTGTGACATTGTTATCAGTTATTAATTGAAAAAAATATGGATATAACATGAAATGTAAACCCTAACTGAGACCACCCTTCAAAAGATATGGACTCTGTACTGTAACACCCCCAGCCCCTAGGGCCGGGAGCGTTACTTTCTCTTAACTTTCTACCTAATTTCTGGGGCGAAACGGACAGAGTTTCCCCTAAAAATTGACCATTTCCAGGCTAAAAGCCTTACAATAAACCCCTACAATCAACGGAAGCGTACAACAATTTAAAATAAAATCAACGGCTATGCGCCGGAGTTCATAATTCAATGAGCAACTCGCTCGGAGTACTCAAACAATATAGTTCATTAATAAAGAAGAAATGAAAGATACAACTCAATGGTTCACACAACCGGAGTATTGGGGTTTACATCCCACAACATAACCAACTTTGATCAAGAAGACATCTAACTAATTAGATGGTTAGCTCATACGGCCATACAGAGCGACTTTTATACCATATGCATTACATAAACTAGAATACTTGGTTTACATCCGTTTACAAACTAAGAACATATTCTATAGCATCGTCAAGTAGCGAGACTACTTCACTATGGGCACACTTGACTCTCTTTAAGCCAGGGTAACTTCTAATTCAGCATAGCTGACTCAGCTTCTTCCTGTCATAAAGAAAACCTATGGGAAAAAGGGAAAGAGTAGTGGGATAAGCAACTACACGCTCAGTGAGTGTCCCCCAACCCCCTTAAAACCAAAACTGTTGCAAACAATAATACTCATAATAGTCACGTATCACGTGTTCATACTTTACTATCATATTAGGCATTCTTAAATCCTCAAGGAAGGATCACTATCCATGAATCTTCATTTTTAGCCGTTTAAACTCATCTTTAAGTCCCTAACTGACTGGATTCTTTAACTAACAAGCACTTAAGCACATAAGCAAGCATCAAGGTCTCAGCATAGGGATCTTTCTTTTTTATAAACATAACTTCTTAGCATTCCATTTAAACTATGCATGAAACCTCATTTATATGATGTGCACGTAAGGTAATCTCTTTTCATAATCATACTTTTCTTCGCATTCCATTCATATGATATGCATAAAACACACACATTTCAAGTCTCATTCAAACCTCATTCATAGGGTATGTATGAAATATGCTCATAAGGCTTTCTTTTTCATAATCGTATCTTACTTAGCATCTCATTCATAAGTTATACTTGGTATATGCACACAACGCTTTATTTTCATCTGCATGCTTTACTTAGATCTCATTCATATGATAGGCACAAGTCATGCACAGAAAGCTTTCTTTCTTTTTACTAAAAGCACTTCATTTAGCCTCTCAAGGCACATAAAAACTCTTCTCTTAGCCTCTTGAGGCTCATATTCTTTAAAAGAGATCTCTTTCATACGGCCGCATACTGACCCTTATAAGCTTTTCATGTTTCATTCATCTGGCCTCTTAGTGACCATAAAAACTTTCTTTCTGAAATACTTGAAATGGCATAATGCCGACTGCTTTTCTTCGCTTATTAGGAAAATACATCTATCATAAGATCATTACAGGGTGCTAATTGGATGAGATCTATTCTCAACCCCATAGTAAGACCTAATGCTCATACTTAAGCTCTTACTCCCAGGACGGCTACATATAACATATCGGACCATTACCCTCGTCAGGGTCTTCTAGGGTTTCCTAGTACTAGGACTTACCCCCTAGGCTAACATCATTCATATCATGTTGTTCGAAGCACATTATCTTAGCTAATATAAAGCGTATGGGCCATAACGGCTAATAATTTTGTTGCCTTTCACAGCCAAATCCTTTTTCATGCATCGCACTCTCCTTTTATTTAAATTCTTTAGGGATTCCCCTATTCAAGCGAGTTCACTCCCAAAACTATATTTGCATAGTTAAAATAAGCCATCATTCGCTAATAGGTATGGCTATTATTAGTTAAAAACATGAAAACTTCACTTTTCAAACTCAACCTTACTCACAACAAGAAAGTTGATGGCATAAAAGGGAATGGAGTTTGCACGTAACACATTCAAACACTTCATAATCAACCAATCACGGCATAAGCCACACATCGCCTCGCAATCCACACGATTGTAGTTAATTCACAACCCAGGCTCCCTCCTCGCATACAGTCGACCACAGAAAACCTCGAACCGCTCATAGTTCTGCCTCAAATCATCCAACTACCATCTCTGTTTCAATTTCACAATTTAGTATTCTAATTATTATGATATACTGAAAAGCGATATGTAGGCTTACATAACTTACCAATGCTTAACTTACCGAATAAACAACAACAGTTAGCAGTGTGCTGCAAACAATGGTTATAACCACACACACACACACACACACACACACACACACACACACACACACACACACACACACACACACCACACACACACACACACACACACACACACACACACACACATATATATATATATATATATATATATATATATACACATTCATACGACATTAACTTGAAACAAGCACTTAGTAAGCTGAATCAAGCTAACAAAGCATGAAATACGATTACATTCATGTATTGCAGTTAAGGGGTAAACATGTTCATTGCGTCATTCGAATGTTGTTTCCAAAGCTACTTCACACGCATAATTCAACTAAATAGACAAGTATAGATCGGAAGCGTTCATTCATTATTTCGAAGTTACATTTCAAAGCTAATTAAGCCATTTAAGCATAATACGATTTAAGGCATTCGTTTATTACATCGAAGTTACTATTCAAGTCTAATTAAGCCACTTAACATAATGCGATTCAAGACGTTCGTTTATGACATCGAAGTCACTATTTATGTCTAATTAAGCCACTTAAGCATAATACAATTCAAGACGTTCGTTTATGACATCGAAGTCACTATTCAAGTCTAAGTAAGCCACTCAGCATAATACGATTCAAGATGTTCGTTTATCACATCGAAGTCACTATTCAAGTCTAATTAAGCCACTTAAGCATAATACGATTCAAGACGTTCGTTTATCACATCAAAGTCACTATTCAAGTCTAATTAAGCCTCTTAAGCATAATACGATTTAAGACGTTCGTTTATCACATCGAAGTCACTATTCAAGTCTAATTAAGCCACTTAAGCATAATACGATTCAGGATGTTCGTTTATTACATCGAAGTTACCATTCAAGTCAAATTTTCGGGCATGTATCAACTCAGTATACTTGAATCGATTCTAAACATGTATGACCCATTTCGAAGCGAATTTTCAGGCATCTATTAAATGAATACACTTGAATCGATTCTAAACATGCATAACTCATTTCGAAGCCATTTTTCAAGCGTGAACTAACTAAACCATCGTATATCGATTCAAAGGCATTTTGGAGTATTGACCAACTGAACCAACATTTAATGATTTGAAGTCATTTTCAAGCATAAACTAACTAAATTTAACATGCATTGTAGCTTAAAGGTTAAAGCAATTTCGAAACTGCTAATACTTAGGAGGCGAGAAACACCCACCTCGATTCCATGCTAGAGGAACCATTCTAAGGGCTTTGGCTCAACTTTAAAAGCTGAAAAACCTCAATCATCGATCCGATCAGTCCCAAACGCACGCCCAACTGATGAACCTGAAACCCTAATCTGTTGCCTTGCTTGAACCGAATCCTAACTCCCGAATTTGGTGATGTTTGTGGCTGATTTGGGTCAAATTCGACCCCCAAATTTATAGCGGAGGTTGATTATGGCAAGGTTGGCCGAACTCCAGCACGTGGGTGGTGCTTCAAGGTCACCCAAACATGGCATACTGGCTTTGATTTGCGACGAGAAGTGGAGCAAAGGGGATGGTGGTGGTCGGCGGTGAGTAGGCCGTGCGAAGGGGACCAATGTGGTCCCTCTCTCGTTGGCGACGCATGGTGAAGGAAGGTCGACGGCGGGCCGTTCTGGGCTTGCGTGTGGGAGAGGAGAAGAAGCAGAGGGGAGTGAGAGGGGGTCGGGGGTTTCGGGGGTCTAAGGCCCGAAATTCATCCCCCCCTTTCACTATTTCTCTTTTTTCCTTTTTTTTGTTCAAAAGCCACACTAGTTAAATCCTGTTCCCAATTTCGTTATCGATCGTTCTAAACTCAGGTTGAAACGCCCTACATCTGGCATTCTAATTAAACTTGGGAAACGACTAAATAGCTCAAATAATGATTTCGAAGGTATGAGTTCGCATCAGCTCAAGGATATTCTAAATAATTGACGATAATATTAATAATATGAACTGCGACGAAATGTTCTTTTTAGTAAAATTATCGCTAATTATCGCTCATATAGGCACATAAATAATAATTTAACTCATATAGTTTCAAAAAATACGATTTTATAATGTAAAAAGCAGGACAGTCAGCTTAACGTAAAATAAAGAACGCGGGCCTTACATTCTCCCCCCTTAAAAGAATGTCGTCCTCAAAATTCTAAGTTCAGTCATTCATAGAGGGTATGCACACAAACTATGGTCTACACTGTAAGTTTCCAAAAGGTTTCATTTTGCAATCACCACATCTTTTAAATCAAAGGAAAAGGCTTGTGGTATCCAATCTCCTCCTCGCCAATCCTCTTCAAGCATCTACTTACTCTATTTTGGCACCGAGGGCAAATCACATC
The DNA here is from genome assembly GCA_029747015.1 of Carnegiea gigantea. Lineage (NCBI taxonomy): Eukaryota > Viridiplantae > Streptophyta > Magnoliopsida > Caryophyllales > Cactaceae > Carnegiea > Carnegiea gigantea. The sequence continues at coordinate 51,104 of JAKOGI010003314.1, read as the reverse complement.
GAAGAGGGGCAAATGAGTTGGCATGGAAACCGTATTGGGTTCGTTTTGAAATGAACATAGATTTTCGATAATCTGGACTCAGTTTGCATGGCAAGCAATAATTTTATGCATGTGCATCTATAAGTGGGCATCTAAAAGCATGACAATCGGGACAATGATATCTTAAAATCATACACTAGTAGTCTCGTTTTAAAACATGAATTCAAGTCACCTTTAGGATCACAATATTTGACACGGAGATTCCTGTAGCACATTAGAGTAATAAAAACATCACATAGCACAACGTAGCATCACTGAAGCACAATGGTATCGCATAGAATCAGCAATTCCACATTCTTAAGCCTAGGAACCATAGGTGACATGAAACTATCTAATACGTATATAGCAAGCAATTTACAAAAGGAAAGCACATGCAACTGGTATCCCTATGTTTATACATCCATCACAACTAACTTTTAGGCCTTTCGTCCATTGCAGCTTAGACAAGATATGTCAAAGTCGTATGAAGGGGGTTAAAAGTTGAACATGAGCAAGTTAACTTTAGCACTGATAAAGTCTCAGATAGTCAAGAATCTCATCCTAGTATCAGCCTCAAACGGAGGGGAAGAACATAAAACACTGGGAGAATGAACTAAACCAAATAGGTTAAACAGACACATGAAATGCCGTGGATATCCCTCCAGAACTTTCAAAAATATTTTGGGCCATGGTTTCTACGAATGTATGATATAACATGCAAATAAATAACATAATGCGAAAAGGACAAGACTATGAATGCCGTCTTAGAAGGCAATAACGAGTTTTTTTACTAGCACAGCAAACAGTGCATTTCACTAATCCTATATTCACAAGCTATAAACAGATGTGAGACTAAATTGATCATTTAGAATAAATGTTAGTCATACATCCAATATGTCATTCCTCTGACTAGCAACAAAAGCAAAACTAGTAAAAAGAGCGTAAGCCACACGTGCACAAAATATGCACAATGCTTAAGCCTTTAGGGAGCTCCAAGGAATTCTGGAAAACTAAAGAAAACCTATGAGCATGGGGTGAGAAATATAAAAATAAGATTTACATGCTCCTATATGGGAAACACTTCATGCATCATCAAACCAAAAGCTAAACTTTTGTTTCTTACAAGCCTAGTAACCAGAGGAACTAGGGCACATCTTCCTAGCACAGGACATAGAATAAGAACACTCTAATCACATTGATATCCACAAACATGCTGTAGTGTATAGCAAAATGGAACATTGAAATGATTAGCTAATAACAGCAAAAGGATAAACACATAATTCTAATACAATAAAGGTCTATCGGTGCAAGTATTCACATTCCTGGAAAAGGATGGTTGAATTCTTACAACATACAAAGCAATGCATATCATAGTCCATATGCAAACATTTTTAGACAAGTAACCCATGCATAAACATCATCGATGCAAAGGAAGCAGAAATGTCAAAGTTGGGGTTCACGTGAAGTCAACATTAGAAACAGCTCGTCAGACTTGTTGGGTATGCAAGTGCAAAGAAGACAGGTTCTAGTCACAATCGTATTTGATGCGTAATTTGAATAAATTTGAACGAAATATGGAATCAAATCAAGGCAAGTTAAAATTCTGATAAATGTCAAGTGCCTTGTAACTTCAGTTATATAAAGATTATTCATAAGGAACTATAGGACACATGAAGACCTAAAAAAGAAAATTATTTTCATATTAAATAGTGTGCAATTCAATGCAAACTGACCTTACTGGAGGACTGAATATATCACAGGAGTAACACACAATCAAATAGTAATTTAGACATAAGCACCTTAAAATGACTAACAATCAGCAACAAATCTTTCATGAAGAATAGTTAAAAACTGTCACTTGAAATTGCCATTTTCGAACAATCTTTTAACATGGACTATAATTGACTAATGCAAAGTGACTTTAAAGTTTAAATTATTGTCTGATTCCTTTCTATGCAGTGATAATAGTAAATGCTTTTCCATAGACAGCCCTCATGAAACTGGCCTTTCTACAATTTCAGGTAGCACTGGTATATTTTGAAATTTCCCCCTTTCCCTCCTTCCTACCTTCTCTATCTACAAAGAGGGTGTAAGTTGCAACCTAAACTTGTCACCTTCTGAAAATAAGAGTTCCAGAAGAAAGCACCATATGATTGTGCCTCAAGACAAATAAACACATTAACCTCGAGCGCTGCAGCACTATTGACAGTTAAGTGTGGACACTTAATTCCTAAGGAGATTGGGGGAGAAATATATACACCTTAAACCTAACTATCACAACCATAAGCAATGATAGCTACTTAGGCTTTCACAACAGCAATCAATTCAAAATAGATAAAACAAACAAAACTCTCAAACATCCACAACAAAGGAACCTATTGTTAACACCTACAATCACTTGCAACAAATCATCATTAACACATCCGATAATGTATACACCTTGGCATGTGAACACTCAAAGTTATTTGATTACACCCAGAGAGTTAAGCTCATAGGGTTAACACGAACATTATTGTAAAGCAAATGCGAGTATTTGATTATAGCAACAAGACTCAACCAAACAATTAGAAAGATTTCTAATGCGAAGGCACGACTCTAACTTACTAATCAGAAGACTTTAACCTTCAAGGTCCTTAGGTTTTCAAAAGGAAATAGTTTAACTGCTTCTACCTCTCTCTCTACCAACATTTGAGTACGTCTGCTCACTCCATTATGGGGCCTAAGGAGCAAATCGTACTTTAGGGGCAAAGATGAGCCTAGAGTTAAGGCTTTCCAATCATTCGATTTCAAATCATATGCTCTTTAAACCTTCGATTGAGCTAACACCTAACTTATCCACAAGAATACAAGCCACTCGGCCTACTTTTAGCAAATGGTTCTTTCATCCAAGCAATCAGCTCACTCAAGCCACACCTAACTAGGTAAACGTGCTAACCTTCACATAAAACTCACATTTGCACACAAGGCAGGCATGCATCATGTCATCGTGAACGCCTTTCCAGGTAACTATACGAGATGCAAAACTCAGGTCGCAGCCTATGGTCGCAGGACCATGCTCTGATACCATCAATGTAACACCCCCAGTCCCTAGGGCCGGGAGCGTTACGTTCTCTTAACTTTCTACCTAATTTTTGACGCGAAACGGATAGAGTTTCCCCTAAAAACTGACTGTTTTTAGGTTAAAAGTCTTACAATAAACCCCTGCAATCAACGGAAGCATGCAACATTTTAAAATAAGCTCAACAGCTACGCACCAGAGTTCGTAACTCAATGAGCAACTCGCTTAGAGTACTCAAACAATATAGTTCATCAATAAAGAAGAAATGAAAGATACAACTCAACGGTTCACACAACCGGAGTATAGGGGTTTACATTCTAAAACATAACTAACTTTGATCAAGAAGGCATCTAACTAATTAGATGGTGCCTCATACGGCCATACACAGCGACCTTTATACCATATGAATTACATGAACTAGAATACTTGGTTTACATACGTTTACAAACTAAGAATACATTCTATAACATCGTCAAGCTGCGAGACTACTTCACTATGGGCACACTTGACTCCCTTTAAGTAAGGGTAACTTCCATTTTGGCAAAGCTGACTCAATTTCTTCCTATCATAAATAGTGGGAAGAGCAACCACACGCTCAGTGAGTGTCCCCTGACCCCTTAAAACCAAAACCATTGTAGACAACAATACTTATAGTAGTCACATATCATGTGTTCATACTTTACTATCATATTAGGTATCCTTAAATCCACAAGAAAGGATCACTATCCATAAATCTTCATTTTTAGCCATTCAAACTCATCTTTGAGTCTCTAAGTGACTGAATTCTTTAACTAACAAGCACCTAAGCACATAAGCAAGCATCAAGGGCTAAGCATAGGGATCTTTCTTTTTCATAAACATAAATTCTTAACATTCCATTCAAACTATGCATGAAACCTTATTTATATGATGTACACGTAAGGTTATCTCTTTTCATAATTGTACTTTTCTTGGCATTTCATTCATATGATATGCATAAAACACACACATTTCAAGTCTCATTCAAATCTCATTCATGGGGTATGCATCAAATATGCTCATAAGGCTTTCTTTCTCATAATCGTATCTTACTTAGCATCTCATTCAAAAGTTATACTTGGAATATGCACATAACACTTTATTTTCTTCTGGATACTTTACCTAGATCTCATTCATATGATAGGCACGAGTCATGCACAGAAAGCTTTCTTTCTTTTTACTAAAAACACTTCATTTAGCGTCTTAAGGCACATAAAAACTCTTCTCTTAGCCTCTTGAGGCTCATAATCTTTAAAAAAGATCTCTTTCATACCGCCGCATACTGAACCTTATAGGCTTTTCACATTTCATTCATTTGGCCTCTTAATGGCCCATAAAAACTTTCTTTCTGAAATACTTGAAATGCCGTAATGCCGACTGCTTTTCTTCGCTTATTAGAAAAATACATCTGGCATAAGATCATTACAGGGTGCTGATTGGGTGAGATCTATTCTTAACCCTATAGTGAGACCTAACGCTCACACTTAAGCTCTTACTCCCGTGATGGCGACATATAACATATCAGACCATTACCCTCGTTAGGGTCTTCTAGGGTTTCCTAGTACCAGGACTTACCCCCTAGGCTAACATAATTCATATCATATTGTTCGAAGCATATTATCTTAGCCAATTAAAGCGTATGGGCCATAATGGCTAATAATCTTGCTGCCTCTTACAGGGAAATCCTTTTTCATATATCGCACTCTCTTTTTATTTAAATTCTTTAGGGATTCCCCTGTTCGAGCAAGTTCACTCCCAAAATTGTATTTGCAAAGTTAGAATAGGCCATCATTCGCTAATAGGTATGGCTATTATTAGTTAAAAACATGAAAACTTCACTTTCCAAACTCAACCTTACTCGCAACAAGAAACTTGATGGCATAAAAGGGAAGGGAGTTTGCACATAACACATTCAAACACTTCGTAATCAATCAATCTCAGCATAAGCCACACATGGCCTCGCAATCCACACGATTGCGGTTATTTCACAACCCTGGCTCCCTTCTCACATACAACCGTCCACAGGAAACCTCGAACCACTCAGAGTTCTACCTCAAACCATCCAACCACCATCTTGGTTTCAATTTCACAATTTAGTATTCTAATCATTATGATATACTGAAAAGCGATATATAAACTTACGTAACTTAGCAATGCTTAACTTACCGAACAAACAAACAATAATTAGTAGTGTGCTGCAACCAACGGTTATAACCATACATACATACATATATAGAATATATATATATATATATAATATATATATATCTATATATATATATATATATATATATAATATATATATATATATATTAATACATACAGATATATATATATATATATATATACATATATATATATATACATACATACATACATACATCATACATACATAATATATATAATTATATATATATATATATATATAATATATTATATATATATATATATATATATATATATATATATATATATATAGACACACACACACATTCATATGACATTAACTTGAAACGAACACTTAGTAATCTAAATCAAGCTAACAAACCATGAAACACGATTGCCTTCATATATTGCAGTTAAGGGGTAAACAAGCTTATTTCGTCATTCAAATGTTGTTTCCAAAGCTACTTCACAAGCACAATTCAACTAAATAGACAAGTATCTATTCGAGGCATTCATTCATTGTTTCGAAGTTACATTTCAAGCCTAATAAATCATTTAAGCAGAATACAATTCAACGCGTTCATTTATTACACCGAAGTTACTATTCAAGTCTAATTAAGCCACTTAGCATAATATGATTCAAGACGTTTGTTTATTACATCGAAGTCACTATTCAAGTCTAATTAAGCCACTTACGCATAGTACAATTCAAGACGTTCGTTTATCACATCAAAGTCACTATTCAAGTCTAATTAAGCCACTTAGCATAATACAATTCAAGACGTTCGTTTATTACATCGTAGTCACTATTCAAGTCTAATAAAGCCACTTAAGCATAATATGATTCAAGACGTTTGTTTATCACATCAAAGTCACTATTCAAGTCTAATTAAGCCACTTGAGCATAATACGATTGAAGACGTTCATTTCTCACATCGAAGTCACTATTCAAGTCTAATTAAGCCACTTAGACGTAATACGATTCAAAACGTTTGTTTATTACAACGAAGTCACCATTCAAGTCAAATTTTCAGGCATGTATCAACTCAGTATACTTGAATCGATTTTAAACATGCATAACTCATTCCGAAGCTAATTTTCAAGCATGTATTAACTGAATACACTTGAATCGATTCTAAACAGGCATAACTCATTTCGAAACTGTTTTTCAAGCATGAACTAACTAAACTATCATATATCGATTCAAAGCCATTTTGGGGTATTAATCAACTAAACTAACATTTAACGATTCGAAGTCATTTTCAGGCATAAACTAACTAAACTTAACGTGCATCGTAACTTAAAGGTCAAAACATTTTGGAACTACTAATATTTAGGAGACGAGAAACGCCCACCTCGATTCCATGCTGGAGGACCCGTTCTAAGGGCTTTGGTTCGACTTTGAGGGCCGGAAAACCTCAATCGTCGATCCGATCAGTCCCAAACGCATGCCCAACTGATGAACCCGAAACCCTAGTTCGTTGTCTTGCTTGAACTGAATCCTAGCTCCTGAATTTGGTGACGTTTGTGGCTGATTTGGGTCAAATTCGACCCCCAAATTTATAGGGGAGGTCGATTATGGCAAGGTTGGCTGGATTCCAGCTCATGGGTGGTGCTTCAAGGTCACCCAAGCGTGGCTTCCTAGCTTTGATTTGCGGCGAGAAGTGGAGCAAAGGGGATGGTGGTGGTCGGCGGTGAGTAGGCCGTGCGCAGGGGACCACCGTGGTCCCTCTCTCGCTGGCGACGCATGGTGGAGGAAGGTGGACGGCGAGCTGTTCTGGGCTTGCGCATGGGAGAGGAGAAGAAGCAGAGGACAGAGAGGGGGTTGGGGGGTTTCGGGGGTCTGAGGCCCGAAATTCATCCCTTCCTTTCACTATTTCTCTTTTTTCCTTTTTTTTGTTCAAAATCCACGCTAGTTAATCCTGTTCCCAATTTCGTTATCGATCGGTCTAAGCTCGGGTTGAAACGCCCTACATCTGGCATCCTAATTAAACTTGGGAAAGGACTAAATAGCTCAAATAATGATTTCGAAGGTATGAGTTCACATCAGCTCAAGGATTTTCTAAATAATTGACGATAATATTAATAATATAAATAGCGATGAAATATTCTTTTTAGTAAAATTATCGATCGGTCTAAGCTCGGGTTGAAACGCCCTACATCTGGCATCCTAATTAAACTTGAGAAAGGACTAAATAGCTCAAATAACGATTTTGAAGGTATGAGTTGGCATCAGCTCAAGGATTTTCTAAATAATTGATGATAATATTAGTAATATAAACAGTGATGAAATATTCTTTTTAGTAAAATTATCGCTTATTATTGCTCATATAGGCACGTAAATAATAATTTAACCCATATAGTTGCTGAAAATACGATTTTATAACGTAAAAAGCAGGACAGTCAGCTTAACGTAAAATAAAGAACACGGGTCTTACATATACCCTGAATGATTTCGCTATGACTTAGATCTGGCCATAACCCCGGCCACTTCATGGACCCAGAATTAAAAAAAAGGCCAGACTTGCCTAAAACCTATCAGCACCACCAGGATGGGTGGCGCGTATGAGTACGCGCCACCATCGAAAACGATCTTGTTCATTTTCTTCCTCCAAATGCTCTTAAACCTCATTGATCTACTCATTCTCGACACAATACAACACAAAAACGTCAATGAAGCCGCGCGCGTATGTCATACGCCGCCATGGAGGTGTCGTGTTGATTGTATAGACGGCCTTTAGCACCTTGTCGGTAGCCGATCTACAAGTTGACGGTTTTGTTTTTATCGGAAGCTGAGTAGATAAGGCCCATGGGACTTGTCTGAGCAGCGATAGACGGCAGTTTCATCACTTGGGTTTGGTGGATGTGTTTTGAGTGGCAGTCCCTGGAGGCTGTTTTTGGGTGAAGGCAGCCATGGTTGCTCGGGACCGAAGCATGAATGCAGCAGTGGGGTGGTTGTCCCGGCCGAGAGTGGAGACAGGCCGAGGTCAGAGAAGGACAACAAGACGCATCGTGTGTTAGCGAGAAGACAACGTCAAAGAGTTGTAGGCTGGGGGCCAAGGCTAAGAGATAATGAAAGTGGGGTAGCGGTCTTGAGTTTACTAGGTTTTTTTTATACCGAAAGACTTTTTCATTTTGTATATATTATTTGTCTAAATATAAAAAAAATTATCAAAATTAAAATTTAATTAAGGTTACTTGGGTGTGTTATTATTTGGGCGTGTTAATAATTTCTAATTTAATTAAATAATAATAAATATGCACAAGTTCATATAGGTTGATGCCCACAGTTAATTGTTGAGATAAATTAAAATTTTAAAATTAGTTTTGATTAAGAATGCATGAATTTGTTATTAGAACATTAATATGTTTAATGTAAAAAAAAATCTTTATCATTACATGCTAAATAGATATATAAATTCATTTTATGTATCAAATGACCTGATATTATGTTAAGTTATTTATTTATGCCATTGAAGTTATACGAATTAGTTTCATATATATATTAGTTTTAATTTATAATTATTATGCAAATTAGTTTTACATAAATTTTATAAATATCTGCGTGATATTTAAATAAATGTTAATTTGTTTAACATTTTTGTGGTCCATATGAACGAGTCTTTTATGGAAACATTGCAATCGAATTATTGTTGTCTTAAATTACCGCAAGTACGCACCTTAGCTGTAGCTAGTAACCGGCAAGTGCGTGTTGTATTCATAGGGAACTTGCTTTCAATTACTGGAACTAATTAATCTACTCAATCTAGGCTAATCAATATTGGACATTGAAATAATAACTAATGACAGGATAACAACTAAGAGATTGAATAAGATAGCAGAATAGTAAAACACCTAGTTTGAAATTAACAGCACGATTATGCTAACAAATCAATTACTAACCCCATCAGACAAACCCAAGCATGCGTTATGAGTGCATAGATTGTCAATTAGGTCCTTCCCCTCCCTCTCTCAAGGGTCGAAGACTAATCCTAAAACTATAGTCATTTATTCTTATGGAACTAAAAATTAGAGAATTACAAGGTCTACAACCTCGAATCCCAATTAGAACCCTAATTATTTTCATATTAAAATTCTAATTGTCTACTAAGTCACATTAGGCAAAGATTTCGCCTTTCAACACTTCCCTAAACCCTAATAGCAATGGATGAATGCTCTCTCGAGCAATTCATCAAACATGTGGTGGGCATAGTAGAAATCATAAAGACAAACAGGGAAAATAAGGGTTTCGCGCTAAATCATGATTCAACTACAGATAGTCAGTGTTAATCCCAACCTAAGTTGGCCGATTGAACCTAGAATCATATTTATAACAACAATCACAATACACAATTCAATAAACATGATAAATGCAAAAGCCTAGAATGACAAAGATGAGAGAAGAGAGAATTAAGGGAACAAATTAATCATGCGAGGAAAGGTAGAATAATCTTTAATGCGAGCAATTCAATCCAAAAGTGTTGAGGAAATCCCCTAACAAAACCCTAGAAATCGCCTAGGAAAAGTACTCTCAAGGGAAAACAAAAGATGTCCCAAGAATAGCCCCCAAAAAACAACTAAATTGCGAAAAACTGGGAGGTGCATGGTCGTGCGAAAACTAAAGGCTAGTCGTGCAAAATTTCTAGGCAGCACGCACGCTCGTGCTAAAGCGCACGGCCAACTGTGCACCTCTACAGGAACTTTCTGCCCAAGTGCACAGCTAGTCGTACAACTTTCTGGCTTCAATTTCTGACTTGCTCAGCCATGCTTGCATGCACGGTTAGCCATGCAAATGTCTTTCTTTTGATTCTTCAAGCCTTCAACCCTTCCATTTGATCATTGAACCTTGTTCCTTTCTGTAATATCACTCCCCACTCATTTTTGAGCTAAGAAGCGATGAAATTTTTCTAATTAATACCAACACACCTACAAAAAGGAGAATCGGTCTGAATAAGATAATTATGAGCAAAGAGGAGAAAATTTTTACCAAATCTTCCACCAATCCTAGGGAATATATGGAAAAGGTTTGTGAAATTAAAGGGTCCAAATGGTAAAATTAGAGGTTTTTCAATTATTTAAATTTTTAGTTCATGATTGCATGAGATGATCATAAGCCTAGTGAAATTTTCGATTATATGACATGAATGATGAAATTTTAATAATTTAATTTCTTAAGAAATATGTACCTTACGTCCATCTTTTAATGAATACTTGTAGATATGGCAACAAACAATGCAATGGTTAGTGAATTGTCCACTAGTTAGAAGTTACATGGCTCTAACTATTACATGTGGAAACGGAAGATTCGGTATCTTCTAAATGAAAGAGACTTATAGGAACACTTGACGGTAGCCAAGTTTTCACCATTAACAAGGATAAAGATGGCAAGCCCAATGATACTACGACTGTACAATATCAAAAAAGCTTAGAGGCCTACTAAGATTAGTTTAAGAAGGATCATAGGACATGCTTTAATTTACTATACTGCACTGCATGAACAACAACCTGCTTGGAGAGTTTGAGGCATGTCCCGTAACTAAGGACATCGGCGACAAACTCAAAACCCATTTTGGACAGACATCCGAAACAAGGATTCGCACCTTCAATTGAAATGGATGCAGTACAAAATGGACTCCAATCGTACCATCGCTGAGCATTTACAAACCATGAGTGTCATGATTTGTGATCACAAGGCTGCTGATAAGGAAATTCCTGACGGGTAGCAAGTCCTGAATGTGATTCGGGCTATCCTTTGATGAACCCGAGCATTGGGGTAATGTGAAGTTAGTCTTGACTCATTCTGAGCGTTGATAGACCTTCGCTGAAATCCAAAGCCACCTCGAAATAGAGGAAGAACGCTTGAAAATGTTCAATACTCCTAATGTGGCTCATGTTGCTAAGGGAAATAGACCCAGAGGTAATAGGAGCAATCGAGGTAGGCAGGTTAAGAAAGGTTCTCGCCCCCAAAAGGTAGGCTAAAGGCTAGGATTGCCAACAAGCAAAAGGCTAAAGGCAATGAAGAGAAAAATATAGCGTGTGTCAAGTGTTATAATTATAGCCAGAAAGGTCATTATGTTTGGGATTGTCCTTTGCCTTTGAAGGTACCTTTCTCCACCTATTCTCTTGAATTGTATGTGTGTTCCCATGCATTATTTGCTAATTCTTTTCCTAATTAGATTGTAGACACGGGAGCAAGTAAACATATAGTTCAAATTATATCTGTCGTGCTAGAAACGACGGTGAGGAAGATATTCTAGGTGTTGGAACGTACCAGCTCACATTACGAGGATGGAATAAATTGTTCCTTTTCGATGTTCTCTATGCACCTGGGGTATGAGTTTTCCTTTTGTCCTTAGTTTCTTTAATGAAGCTTGGTTTTGGTTTCAGTTCTTATTCTAATGGTTTGAACAACTTGTATGGTGGCAACGTGTTTGGCCATGCTACTTTAAGAAAAAATTTTCTTGTACTTGATTTGGATGATTTTTGTGATAATTATTCTTTTGTCCTTGTCTCACATTTTGATTTCAATTTTGAATCAATTAAGTGGCACGCGGGACTTAGCCATATTGGCTAAGATAGGATGTATAGGCTAACTAAAGAAAGTCTTTTAGTCTGACTCACTAAGGTTAAGTTGCCTGGATGTAAGTTATGTCTAGCTAAAAAGGCGACCGCAAAGCCTTTTGGTAAGGCTTCAAGAGCGTCAAGCCCTTTAGAGCTTATTTACTATCATATTTGTGGACCCATGAATATGAAACATATCATGGGGCTTTCTATTTTCTCACTTCTATAGATGATTATTCAAGATATGGGTATATGCACTCATTTTCATATCTCCACGAAGCACTTGATGTGTTCAAATGCTTTGTAGTTGAGGTAGAAATCCAACTAGAATGGAGAGTTAAGACTCTTGGAACGAATCATGGTCGTAAGTACCTCTCATATATGTTCAAAGAGTTTTGTGAGGAAAAGGGTATGTGAAGATAACTTATGATTCTTGACACCCCATAACAAAATGATATGGCAGAGCATAGAAATCGAACATTACTTGACATGATCAAGTCAATGATGCCACACGCCAACCTCGTAATTAGTTTTTGGGGGGATGCATTGCTCACAGCAGTTTACAGTGCCAAGTAAGAGCGTATTTATCACTCTATATAAGTTAGGGCATGGAAGAAAGCCCTCCTTAGAACATTTACACCCATGGGGTTCAACTGGTTATGTGCACAACTCAACTCACAAATATGAAAAACTTGGTCCAAGGGCCACCAAAATGTGTTCATAAGGTATCCTGAACATTCTAAGGGATATGTTATATGTGATGAACACCTTAATAGGGGTATGATGGAAATAGATTCATGTAATGGTGAGTTTCTTGAGAATGAGTTCCCAAGCATTGGTGAAACAAAAAAGGATCTTGCGTTGTATGAGTTATAACAAGATGATTCATAATATCTCGGTAAAGGAAGAGTTCAAACACTCTCCATGTCACCGAGGGTAGTACTCTTCCATTGTCTGGAAGAGATGATGAGATTGTGGTTACCCAAGAAAATCAACCTGAGAATGAGGTTTATCCTCAATCTCTAATTCATGAGTATGAGGTTAGTCCACTTGACCACGATCCTACTTCTCTTGGAGATTGGGGGAGAAATACCTCAGTGGGTCAAACCAGCATAGGTCCTATACTCCATAAGAGTAAGCGTTGAAGAATTTCTTGATGATATTTTCAAATCAAAGAGAAGATATTCTTGTGTATTCCTTTAGAATTAGAAGAGTCTACCTCCTTTCAAGAGGCTATTGATTCACCAAACCACAAAGAGTGCATGGACACTATAAGGGATGAAATGAACTCCATGGTGAGAAATAAGGTTTGAGTTCCTCCCTAACGTAAATCAATTGGAAATAAGTGGGTTTTCAAGATAAAACATTAGGCTGATGTATCAATCAACAAGTTTAAGACCCGTTTAGTGGCGAAGGGTTTTACCCAAATTAAGGGGGTAGACTACGAAGAGACTTTTTCTCCTATGGTGAGCATTGTCTCTATTCTCCTACTTCTTACCCTAGTTACCCATTTGGATTTAGAATTATTTCAAATGGACGTAAAGACTGCTTTCTTTAGTGAAAACCTTGAAGAATATATCTACGTGGATCAACCTATTGGTTCTATATCAAAAGGCCAAGAGGACAATATTTGTCATCTTAAAAGGTCTATTTATGGTCTCAAGCAGTCTTCTAGAGCGTGGTATTTCAGATTCCATGAAGTCTTTATGTCTTTTGTCTTAAATATGATTTTGAAAGATCACTGTGTGCATGTCAAGAAAACAGTAAAGGGGATTATGTTTCTTACTTTGTATGTTCATGACATATTGTTAGCTGGAACATAGAGATGATCCAAACCACTATGCAATGGTTATCCTCTGTCTTCACGATGAAGGACATGGGTGAGGCTCGGTATGTCCTAAGCATAGAAATAACTCTGAACCATTCCAACTAGTTTCTTGGTTTGAGTCAAGAAATATACATTAATAAAATCTTGGAACATTTTTGAATGCATTATTCTAAACCCATGGATACTTCAGTTAAAAAGGGTTTAACATTAGGTCTCGACCAATACCCTAAAACAAACAAAGAAAAAGAGAGAATGAGCGATGTTCTATATGAAAAGGGTATTGATTTATGCCATATTGTGTACAGGACTAAACATTTGCTTTTCGGTTAGTTTGGTAAATCGTTACCAAAGCGACCAAGAGCTTGCTCATTGGCAAGCCATGAAGAGAATTTTTCACTGCCTATGTGGTAAAAGTGACCTAGTCCTTTGTTATCAAGGTAGGGACCTTAAGTTGAGAGGATATTCAGATGCTGATTAAGGAGGCGATTTAGATGAGTCCAGGTTTACCTCAAGATATGCATTCACCCTAGGTGGGATAGCCATATCTTGGTGCAATAAGAAACAAGACTGCATAGCACTCTCAACTATGGAAGCAGAGTATGTTGCTTGCTACTTGCCACTCAAGAGCCAAGATGGCTGAGGAGTTTTCTCCGGGATCTCAGTATCAATCCTAGAATTGATGATCCTGTAAAAATGATGTCAGACAATACTATTGCCATCTAGTTTGCTAAAGATCCAAAGTTTCACAAGATGACTAAGCATATCAAGAGGCATTACCATTTTGTTCGAAATGTCATAAAAGAGAAAAAAGTTGCCATTAAGTATATATTTGCAAGTAAAATCATAGCAGATCCTTTAACTAAGCTTATTCCTATGGATGTTTTTAAAGCTCATGTAATGAGCTTAGGTCTACATAGGACTTAGTTTTTGCATGTATCTAAGTGTATGATGGACATGTTTTTCTTGTATTAAATATTTATGAAATAAAGATTGATATTTCTTTTCAAATGTTTATAAATATGTCAAGTACATTATAAGGTACATTGAAATGTCCCGAGGCTTCTACTTGGCCTAGTCACATAGGCAATTTCCCTAACGCTTCAGTACCGGGTAGGATGAGATTGAATCATATTGGCACTAGGTGTTCAACAATGATTACTCATACTATGAATGTATGAATAAGAGAATGTAGTCGCCCACTGCAAAAAAAAAAAAAAAAAAAAGCCTATATAATGACGGAATCAGTGACAAAAAAGGGCAGAATAGCGATGGAATTTTATTTTCAGCGATGGAATTAGTGACGTAAAAGGGTTGTCGGTTTTTCACTCGTTGCTAAGTACCTCATCGCGTGTTAAGTATACCATATTTCTGCATTTAGCACAAGGACATCTATACTTTCCCCCATTCAGAAACTCTGCCTGCATACGTGCAAATTCATCAAATTGATTTACTCCATTTAGAAATCCTTGCATATAACCACTATGATCAAGCAATAATCTATTATACATCCATCTACAATGTGCACGACCATTCATATTCTGCTCAAACAATAATAACCACATAAGTTATTGGGTAAGAATTAATTTTAGTTTAAATAATAATTATTATATAAATTACTCAATTATACATTACATATATTTACTTATAAACTTCTACAAATATATTTATATTCTTACGAATTTCAAAAAACTAATAATTCATCCAGACTTGAGCATTTCGTTACACCAACATTTCAAATTTTAACCTAAAATTACCAAACCTAAGCCTAAATTACATTTGGCAAAATCTTGAAACAAATTAGACCAATACCTTCACACAAATATCACATATCAACAAAATTATGAACTAAAGCATTTCATTCCACTAACAAATCAAATTTTAACTTCAAATTACCAAACCTAAACCTAAATTACATTGGGCAAATTCTTGAAACAAATTAGAGTAATAACTTCATACGAATATCACATTTCAACAAAATTATGAACTAAAGCATTTTATTCCATCAACATGTCAAATTTTAATTTCAAATTACCAAATCTAAACCCTGAATTGCGTTGACCAGAATCTTGAAATAAATTAGAGTAATAACTTCATACAAATACCACATTTCAACAAAACTATGAACTAACTATGAAATTTTAATAATGTAATACAAAAATTTGTAGAAAATAAAACTAGTTTAAGTGAGAAATTTACCTTAATTTCACTCAAAGCAACTGGCAATAGGCGGCTGTGCACGACGGCCAGCGGCGGGGAAGGGCAACGGTGACCAGTCAGTGGCGGTCGCGGGGGTTGCTAGCACTCTTGACAATTCTCTCTCTCCTTGGGCTGTTTCGCGAGCGAATGGTTTGAAGAACCAGATCTAGTTCTTTTAATTGGCGGAGTGACGGAACGGGCAACGGAATTTCCATCGCCCTGCAACAAAATTTTTTTTTAATGCATATGGCGATGGATATTTTGTCGGCACCTAAAATTTTTTTACTGCGACGGAAAGTCTATCGCCAGTTTCAAATAAATTAAATTTTATTTACCCAGCGACGAAATATTGAAAACTGGCGACAGAATTACTTATCCGTCACCAGTTCGGTCGCTGGTTCTAAGTTATTTTTAATAGAATTTTTCCGTCGCCATTTCCGTCCCTCATTCTGTCGTTACTTTAGTGTGTCGCTAAATTCCATTGTTATTTTGTGCTTTTCAGTGGTGGCCTTAGAAAGTCTAGGATGAGATTCGAGGGAGTCGGATATGAAATAAGTTTTCATATCGAAGACTTATAGCCGAATCTTGAGTGCTGAGGCTAACATTAGTTATGTTGGTCTAGTATCTCAAGTTGGTTTTTTAGGTAAAAATCGAACTTACGATTTGCATGGCACAAAAGAGTGACATGCCCAACTTAATGGGAGCTATGACGTGACACATTTTCATATTCTGTGTGCTAAATGTCGACTTATTTAATGAGTAATAAGTGAGTTTCCTTTCCTTGTCACTATGTGATCCTCATTGGCAATACTCTTTGACTTATGATTATAATATGAAGTCCAAGCATGATGTTGCCACCTTAATGTGTTGCCCAGTGGCTAAGATGTATACAGTCTAGTGGGACACATTAGGAAAACAGTTATGCTAAGATGGATTATTTTAATTGTCTAATGAAAAATCATTTCCCCATCACCATATCAAGCCCAGGAGATTATATTCAGTATATAGTCAATTGATATATCGATAGGCATAAAGGAACAGTGTATGCCTTGGTATTTTTTTGAATAATTCGGGGTACTGATATTTGGTAAAAGCATTATGTTAGTTAGATGTAACTTGGTATAATACGGCTGTGTTTGTTTTTTGGTTGCACGCTTCATTCCCTGTATGAAGCGTGAGCAAATTTGTTGGCAGACAGATATGAGACTTGTGGTTTTTGTGACCGAGGGGGAGCTGTTGACCAGTTAGTAACAACCACAACATCTCACACTAACTGCATCACAATCACTATTAATCTGGCTGTTACGATGGTGATTAATTTTGTATTAATCAGCCATAATCAACAATTTTCTGATTATATTTGAGGTTGTGTGCTACTATAAATAAGGGTGTGGATCAAGGAATGAGACACACACTTAGCAGCAGACAACTTTCCTAGATCTAATCATCTCTTTGCTGTCTCTCTCACATAACCTAGCCATCTTTGAGGTTCGGGTTTTGGAGCATGAATTCTTGGTGGCTCTTGTAGCCACCTAAATTGTGGGCAGCAGTCAGTAGGCACAGGATCCAGGTTCAACTTCTGCAACGAAGGAAATCCCTAATGCTAAGATTATCTTTTCACAATTTTTTTATCTTTGAAATTTATTGGCAAGACATTTATTGTAAAAAATATGTTTTAGGGACTAGAATCTTTAAAAAGCCGAAATTTAGTTTCTTTGTCAACAATTGGTTGAGTTACTACTGTCATCGAACTGTAAATACGCATGGCATGCAATATGTTTTTAGTACGTGTTGTCAGGATAAATTTTGATGAAATGCTCGCCCCTCAGAAAAGACTACGAAAAAATAACTTGGATGCACAGGAGGATCAATGCGACAACCGCGAGGGAAACACAAGTTCCTAGATATTGCTTATCATTAATATTGCTTATCATTATGATTACTAAATATTTTAAGAATCTAATCACCCTTAGCATTAAGTTTAACTGTCTGACAGCTGTTCATATTATTCTATGCCAAGGACCAACATTACGCAGAACATGACGATACCAGGGAAAATATGAATTCATTTGGTCAGACCACCTCAACAAACCCAGTCAAATTGTCCTCACGTCATTCCGGATACACTCCTGTATGTACAAATGGAAGCACAAGTTAATTTAATTAATGATATCACCCTTGAAAGATCTCCCTTCTTCCTTCCTTGTAGTGATCAAGAGATCTTGCTTGTTTCAAAGTAGTTCTCCTAGAAATTAAAATTTATCCATGATGTAACTTGTTGATCAAAGGCTATCTTTAGGAGGAGAAGAAATAAGGTAAGCACGACAACACAAAAATATATTAGTAGTTACGCTGTCACAGCAGATACTTTATTTAGCTAATGTGATCGACCTAAATATAGATAGAATCACTTTCTTTGATGTGCAGTTAGTAATTCTGTCCGCTTCATAGTTTCAAATATTTCCTTTTTTTGGCTGTGTAGTTTTATATATTTCCTTAGGTAAGCATGCTTACTGTTTTAGAAACCAAAGCAAGTAAGCACATTCTGATAAACAAACTGCCCAAGGGACACGTATGCTGCTCGATGAATATCATACTGGATTTGTTGTGGTCATTGATGATGACTAAGTGAGGTATCAAATGGTCAATGTCATACTGTTAGGCGAGATGATAGGCTTGATATTAGCCCAAATGATTTGTGCAAGTTATTAGGCGAGATTTGTATTGATTCCCTGTAATATTTCTCATGTTGTTTCCATACCTTGCTGCTTTCCTTTTAGGAAGTTTAGCTCATTGTTTATGTACTCATCATGTATATATATACCTCTGTAGAATGAATGAAGGGCAGACAGGGATTCCCTTGGGTCTCTTTTAAACTTAGCATGGTCTCAGAGCCATGACGAATGACAAAGACAACAAAGTCTCGTCAAAAACCGAAACCACCAAAACAACGACATTCAAATATGATCTGAACTCCAATGAAAATCCTAGAAACATTATCACACAGGTTCAATTGAAAGGTGATAATTATGAAGAATGGGCACGAGCTGTGTGGATATCTCTGAGAGCGCGACGCAAATGGAGTTTCATCGAAGGGAAAGTTGCCATGCCTGATATAGCCAGTCCAGAAATTGAAGATTGGTGGACAGTGCAGTCCATGCTGATCTCCTAGATAATGAACACAATAGAGCCAAGTCTACGAACTACTGTGACATATACCGATACCGCAAAAGAGTTATGGGACGACTTAAAAGAACAGTTCTCAGTCATCAACGGACCAAGGATTCAACAATTGAAGATAGATCTCACTGATTGCAAACAGCAAGGCATGACGATTGCGGCCTATTACAGTAAGTCAAAAATTCTCTGGGATGAACCTGCAATGTATGAACCATTATTAGTGTGTACTTGTACTGGCTATGAGTGTAAAATAAGTGAGACGCTTCAGAAAAGACAGGAAGAGGATAGAGTCCATCGATTTCTAATGAGCCTCGATGACGCGATCTGTGGGACTGTGACATCAAATCTTCTTGCTACTGACCCGCTACCCTCCTTAAACAGAGCTTACTCGATTGTAATACAGGAAGAGCATGTGTAGACCATGGCTAGGCCTGTGGATGAAAGGCGGGATGTGATCGCTTTGGTGGCACATGCACCGTATAGAGGAAAGGGTCGCAGCGAAAGACGGGATACACATCAGGTTTGTTCCCACTGTAACCGAACTGAGCATGATTCGAACAATTGCTTCAAAATCATTGTGTATCCAGAATGGTGGGGTGATAGACCGCGAGGAGACAAATTGACTAGGCAAGGTTGAGGACAGCAACAATCGACCATGATAGGGGCAGGTCGTGGACGGGGACGTGGAACACCTGTGCTAGCAAATGTTGTCTAGACAGGAGGATAAGGCACTGGTGCAAGCACAGAACTGTGTATCAATGCTAAAAATCTTGGATTTCCAGGACTGAACAGTGAGCAATGGGAGACCCTTATGACCATGTTGAGCAAACAAAAGTCTGATACGAAAGAAAGATTGACGGGTAAGCGCAATACAAAGTTGTATTTGATCATTAACTCAGGTGCCACAAACCACATGGTTGGAGATTTACATAAATTACAGGATGTGGGGGACATTCCAAATTGTCCAGTTGGACTGCCTAATGGGAGCCAATCCTTTGTTGCAAAAGAAGGGATGATCAAGGTTGATGAGTATCTTACACTTGACAACGTTCTCTATGTTCCGGGATTAACTTGCCACTTAATTTCAGTGTCGTAATTACATGATACTTCTAAGTATATTGTATAGTTTTCTAATGATACATGGATTGTGCAGGACCTTGTTAATTACGACGATGTTGATTGGTGTGGGTGAGAGACGGGATGGACTTTATTACTACCATAGTCTACCAAAATTCCAAGCAATGAAGGTAGAAGGAACGACTGCACTAGGGCTCTGGCATAGGAGATTGGGACACCCATCTGAGAAGGTCATCAAGTTACTTCCAAATGTTAATTTTGGGAATTATTCTTTAGACAAAAATTATGATGTGTGCTACAAAGCAAAGCAAACTCGGGATAAATTTTCATTGAGTTTTAATAAAGCATCTGATGCATTTGAGTTGATTCATTGTGATCTATGGTGGCCTTATAGGACCCTTTCATCTTATGGTGCATCATATTTTTTGATTGTGGTGGATGAGTTTTCTCGTGTTGTGTGGGTGTTTCTCTTAATTGATAAGAAAGAGGTTGATGGTTTTATCAAAGATTACTTTGCTATGGTCGAACGACAATTTTAGAAGAAAATTAAAATTATAATGAGTGATAATGGTACTGAATTTGTTGGTTTAAAATCATTTTTTCATGAACATGGGATCATATTTCAAACATCATTTGTTGGGACACCACAACAGAATGCAAGGGTCGAGAGGAAACATCACCACATTTTAAACGTAACTAGAGCCTTGAGGTTTCAGGGACATTTGCCTATTTGTTTTTGGGGTGAGTGTATATTAGCTGCTAGATATTTGATCAACCGCACTCCTTCTGCCCTTCTAAATAGAAAAACTCCTTACGAAGTGTTGTATGGGGCTTTGCCCAAATATGATCAACTTAGAGTTATTGGATCCCTTTGCTATGCACATAGCGAAGGGGGGGATAAATTTGCAAGTCGAAGTAGAGGTATGTTTTTGTCGGTTACCCGTATGGGAAGAAAGGATGGAAACCATATGATTTGAACTCTAAGGAGTATTTTATGTCTCCAGATGTTGTGTTTCACGAAGGTGTGTTTCGTTTTGCTGACAAAATGAAAACCGTAACCCATGTTTCCATACCTCCTGTGGACAACGTGGTGGATAGCGCAGATGATGAGGTTGCAGTGAAGGGGGGTGAAGATGATACCATTGTAGCCCAAGGGGGTGTTTAGGATGAAGTATCAGATGGCATTGAGGAACGCCGATCCCCTCTTGCCGAGACAGTGGATGAATCTCTGGGACGAGGTCATCGCATAAGACACCTTCTATTAGACTGCGTGATTATATTATTCATACAGTGAAAAAATTAAGTCCATCTACCTCAACTCCACACCCTGGCATCCTCCAGGTACCGCCTATCCTTTAGAACATTTTGTAAATTGTGCTCGTTTTTCTGTGCGACATAGATAGTTTCTTGTAGCTATTACTATTGGACAAAATCCAAGTACTTTTTCTATAGCCATCAAGGAAGATCATTGGCAAAAGGCTATGCATGCAGAAATACACACTTTAGAGAAGAATGGAACTTGGACGATTACCGACTTACCTCCCGGGAAGAAGGCTCTTAGATGTAGGTGGGTTTATAAAACCAAGTACAATTCTGATGGGACTATCGAGCATCATAAGGCACGACTAGTGATACTTGGGAATCATCAGACTGAAGGCATTGATTTTATAGACACGTTTGCACCAATAGCCAAGATGGTAACAGTGCGCGTATTTTTAACTGTGGCTGCTGCTCAAAATTGGGAATTGCATCAGATGGATGTGAATAATGCATTCTTGCATGATGATTTAAAAGAAGAAGTTTATATGAGATTGCCACTAGGTTTCCAAAGTTCCAGACCAGGCCAAGTTTGCAAGCTTCGAAAATCCCTTTACAACCTTAAACAAGCTCCTCAGTTTTGGTTCGCAAAATCGAGTACAGCCTTGTTAACATATGGTTTCAAGCAATCTCATGCTGACTACTCCTTGTTAACATATAGTCTATATTGATGATTTGATCATCTCGGGAAATACCCATGTTGCAATTCAAAAATTTAAGACTTATCTCAGCCAATGTTTTCATATGAAAGATTTGGGGAAGCTGAAATATTTTTGGGGTGTTGAGGTTGCATGGGGACCTAAAGGGATTTTCCTATGTCAATAGAAATATGCGTTAGACATTATTTTTGAAACTGGTTTACCTGGTGCCAAACCAGCTAATATCCCAATGGAACAAAATCATCGGTTGACACTTGCTTGTGGTTCTTTTTTTAATGATCCTGAACAATACAGAAGGTTAATAGGCCGCCTTATATATCTCTATTTCACTCGACCTGAGCTATCTTATTGCATTCATATTCTTTCTCAGTTCATGCATAGGCCTCAAGTTGAGCATTGGGATGCGGCTTTACGAGTGGTCCGCTACTTGAAGCGGACACCTGGACAAGGAATTTTCTTTCCCCGCATTAATCACTTGACTTTACATGGTTGGTGTGATTCAAACTGGGCAGGATGTCCATTGACTCACCGATCCCTTACAGGTTGGTTTGTATAATTGGGACATTCTCCCATTTCATGGAAGACTAAGAAACAACATGTTGTGTCTCGTTCATCAGCTGAAGCGGAATATCGTTCGATGGCAGCAACTATATGTGAACTCAAATGGCTCAAAGCAGTTTTGACTAGTCTCGGTGTTCCGCATGATGAATCCCTGAACCTTCACAGTGACAGCCAGGCAGCCTTACACATAGCCCGCGATCTTTTGTTTCATGAGCGAACCAAGCATATTCAAGTTGATTGCCAGTTTGTTCGTGATGAGACAATGACCGGAAACATTCAGCCTTTCTTTGTTCGTACTCAACATCAATTGGCAGATGTCTTCACCAAGTCTTTGAGCAGAACCCAATATGAAACGCTTCTTTTCAAGTTGGGCATTCGAGACCTTCATGCTAACTTGAGGGGGGTGTTAGGCGAGATGATAGGCTTGATATTAGCCCAAATGATTTGTGCAAGTTATTAGGCGAGATTTGTATTGATTCCCTGTAATATTTCTCATATTGTTTCCATACCTTGCTGCTTTCCTTTTGGGAAGTTTAGGTCATTGTTTATGTACTCATCATGTATACATATACCTCTGTAGAATGAATGAAGGGCAGACAAGGATTCCCTTGCCTCTCTCTTAAACTTAGCACATACTCTTCAATCAAACTGTAATAATTCGACGGTAAGATTTGGCTGCTGGCTTATTATTGGAGAGAAAATAGAAGAACTTAAAAATTGTATTCGTGGGATAAAGATCTTGTGGCTGATGATGAACAGAAGGTGCAGATAGAAGGGTAAAAGGAATCTTAGCCTGAAAAATAATATATTGTTGCAATAAAAAAAAAAAAAGAAGTGATGACATCACGATATAAGAGCACTTGTAATGCAAGGTTCACGGGTCAAAAATTTGGCTCACGGTCCAAAAAACACCATACATTATTGATCTGCTTCACCCGCCCCGTGGTCCAGCTCATGACCGTGATCCACCCCCAATGTATTTTCTTTTTTTTTTAAATTTTCCAACTATGCGCTTAAAAGTCTAAAACCCAATAATATGTAAGTGGTGGGTCCATAAATATTATTTTATTTGATTATTCAAGTTGGTGATCCATAGGATATAGAGAAGAGAGAAAAAGTTGGCTTGTGGGATGATGTGGAGGGTGTGAACCTCTACTTGTGATCTAAAATTATGAATCACCATTGTTGTTTTTATATGAGAAAATATTCGTTAGGTATAGGCTTAGGAGAGAAAATCTATGCTGTTTTCTGTCGACGATATGGTTTGGCAGACAACTGTGAAGGTTGTTTATTCATGTTGTACCTAGCAATTATAGGCAAATAGGGCATCTGTAAGGCATATATTCATGTGCTAGAGAGTGGAGACGGCAGTTTGTAAGGCTTATATTGTATGTTGCACGGACCCGAAACCATGAAGCATGAGCATGCATTGACACGAAAGGCTTTAGGCGCCGGTTTATATCAAGGCCGATTGGTTACATATTTCAAGTTTTAGGACCCCGACCAAAAAAAAAAAAAAAAAAAAGCCAAAAAAAAAGAAAGAAAATATTTGTTTTGGTTTGGATATTCTGAACCAAACTGACATATACTTTAATTAGCGTATACGAAGATATTGAGCAACATGCTACTCTAGAAGGACGGTAGCTTTGGGAGGGTGCGGTAGGGCAGATACCAAGTCCAAATTGTCTATTCACTACAAAAAAGCTTGCTTCTCTCCACATTTAATTTTGCTATTAACCACACTTATAAGTATAGAAATAGCTGTTACCCACACTTAGGCTAAATGTGGGAAAGATAAGTGTATGGAAGTATTCTCCACACTTAATGAAAATGCGGGTAGACCTATATTTTCCACATTTATAAATGCGGAGTAAACACTAATTACCCACAATTTATGTGTGGCCATTTTACACTATGCCCACTCTGGAATATGCAAAAAGTTATAATTTTCCCCACACTTAAAAGTGTTACTAGTGTCGTTTTAATTGTTTTTAAAAATAATGATGGTAATTAATATAAAACTTATTAAATTAAAAATAGAACAATTGTATACAATTGTTTTTTTTTTTAATTAACAAGCTTTATACTAATTACCGGCATCACCCTACATAAATTAATAAAATTAACAAACTAACAAATTAAAATAAATCAAATATCAATTAATTAAATAAATTACACATTAGTGCCTCGAAAAAAGTAATATGATATGTGATTCCAAATATCAAATTTCCAATATCTATAATTAATTATAGATTGTGGAACGTTAGTACTTATTGGCTATGTCGATGAGTGTAAAGGACACCCTAATGGGATAATCCTTATCTTCGAATATATATAATACATGTAATATCATAATATTGAAATTCTATGAATAAAATTATGATTTCACACAATTTGTAAGTAATAACATCCTTTCGATATTCAGCTATACCCTTTTTTTTGAATTGGGTAAATATACCACATAATTGTTTCAAATAAGTACTTTTAATAGTACAATATTTATTGTCTGCATTCTATATCACATAGACAAGTTCCCCATATAGTTACCTTATATAAGTTAAGATGCAACTATAATCTGTAAGGAAATATAAGAAGTTGTAAGAAACTGTAAGAAGTTGTAAGGAGATATAAAAACTATAAAAAAGTTGTAAGAAGATATAAAAAGTTATAAGAAGTTGTAAGAAACTGCGAGAAATTGTAAGGATATATGTAAATAGTTGTTGTTGAATTATTAAAAGTTGCATAAATATAATTTTTAGATATGTACACATAATTGTTGGTTTGTAATGTATGATTTGCGAAATATATTATTTCATGAAAATAAATTATGTGTCATATGTTTGTTATGAAATTAATTTTATACAATCACTAAACAAACTAGTTTTTAACATTATACAAACAAATTTTGTTTTTCTACCATTATCATTTTAGATGAGAAGAAATAATATTGGAATAACATAGTTAATGAAAATAAACCTTTAAACAAGTTCATTAATAACAATAAATAAATTCAAACCCACTAATTTGTAGAATCAGATATGTTCTACACTTGAGTTGGTTTTTTGTTAATATTAGTTTCATGTCCCTATAAACAAATTTAAAAAAAATAATAGTTTATTACTCCACATAAAAAGGACATAGCAATCTCTGCAAGGGAGCCAAAAGTGGATGGGTCACCTAATGTTCAATTGTACAATGATAGCAACAAAACTATCATGAATAAACTTGTGGGTGAAATAATTAAAATACTTTGGTCATCTACAGTTTTGACAATTTTCAAATATGACTCACATCGAAAATGAAATATGAATGAAATTTTTTGTATTATAATTTTGAAAGCATGTTAAGTTATTTTTCTATATTGGCGTATATGATTCACGTCGAAACTCAAATATTATTCACATCAGTAAATTTTATTTTTAAGTTTATGCAAATAATGAAAATATATATAGATTTTTCATAGTGGTCGCATACAAAAATATATACATATTTTTATAAATATGATAAGAAAACAAAGGGCAAGTTGAATGTTATAGAAAAATATGTAAGGAGATGTACGAAGATGTAAGAATTTTGTGAAAGATGTACAGAGCCGTAGGAAGTTATAGGAAAGCGTAAGAAGATACAAACACTAGCCTAAATGCTCATCATCGCGAATAAGGCTTAATTAACTGAAGAGCAACTAATTTGGAAAACCTTTTTTTTTTTTCCCCTGTTCTACTTAAAAAACAAACTAATTTTTTTTCTTTACCATTAGATCCCACAAAGGAGTGATAAAAATCAAGCAAATTGAATACTCAACGTCTAGCACTATACCGTAAAAATGGAAGACGAAACCATAGACCCAAAAAAAAGGGGGGGGGGGAATCAGAGGAAGGGGGAAAAAAGAATACCCTTATGTTTCAGAGTAAATGAAAACCCTTTATATATACTTTCTGATCCAAACAAATACGGAGTACTAATTATGGCATCCAATTTTAAATACTTGTTTTACCTTGATAATGAAAAAGGTGAAGAACCGCCATATACCGACAAATTTAACAAGTGTTGAAAAATAATGAAGGTTGTTTATTAAAAAAAAAATAAAGGTGTTGAAGTAAGACATTAAGAAAATTCATTTTAATTATGTCCAGAAATTATTGTATGATATACTATAAAGAGAAAATATGGTGCAATTGGAAAATAGAAGTGGTGACAATATTCTCAAATGGTGTAAAATCACCTTATTATCTGCAAATTTTACAAGTGCAACATGACTTTTATAATTGTTCTTGTGCCAAAAAAGTTGAAGATGCTAATTTGTAATTTGTGTCTCTCGTTACACGTGAGAGATATTGACAATGTCAAAGTTAACAGTGATAATCAAATAAAACTATTATAACAATAATGTTATATAATGCTAACATCCTACATAAATTGCCCCATTTAGAATTAGGAGTCCACTTTTGTGAAATAAAAATGAGATTCTTACATTGTGGAGGAACCATCAAGTGTGTATATACATATCTATATATATATATATACACACACACACACACACACACACACATATATATATATATATATATATATATATATATATATATATATATATCCCTAGTATTTTGGGGCGAAAGGAGTATCAATTTACATTAATTTAAGATTTTTTTTTGGTTTTATCTTAAGGTCTTTATTGGACATGGTAAAAATTGAACCAATCCAAAAATATGATCTAAAGTCCTCTGAAAATTTCAGGTTTTGAACATGATTTTTTCAATTCGAACATGAAATAAACCGAACTCGAAAACCCACAAATATTTGGTCAGACTTGACTCGAATCCGAACTTGCATACTTGATCCGAATATTATATCCTTTTTTTAATTTTTTATCAGTTTTTTCCTCTTAATAATAACAGTTATTCATTATAATTGTTTAGAGATACATTATATAATTATCGCATTCCTTCGCAAATTAGACACTGGCATCCGTTCTTTCCCAAATTCATTCCCATAAAATAACATTTCACACAACTTATAAATGAAACACTTTTTAAAAGTGGGCATGAAACACCATGAAATAACTATTTAATCTTAAGCAAGTCAATTTAGAATAAGTATTAAAAATGTGCAAGTCATGTCATTATATCTTTAGTAAAATGAATATGTTTTATCATATTTCAAATAGTATTATTCTATAATAATCTAAAATTTTGATCTTATAATTAAAAAAATAATTGTAATATCTTGTGTTTCTCCAATATCATTTCCTTTGTTTTCATTCTAATTGGTCTCAAACAATGATGTTAGTGTTGGATAATGGGGTAATCAATGTTTGTGTTAGGATCGTCTTCTTAATAAAGTATACCTGATTAGATAACACTATGTTGATTAACAAAAGCATCTACTTACCAAATAGGTTATTAGTGGTCTGACTACTCCAACACGTTAACATGCTTTTAGATGGAATGACCCATGAATGACATGACCCAAATTAATACTTTAATATATGGCCCAATCTATCCAAACTAAAGGGGACTAAACCTTTTGCCCATAAGCACATGACATCCATCTACATATTGAAAAGTTTGAATGTGATTTACATTTTTGAAACCACAAATAATGCTTATTCATTAAATACAAACAATTTTAAATAATAAATATGTTGAGTTTTTACTTTTTGACAAAAGAGAACTAACTCACAAAAAAGGCGCTCTAAACCGATTGAGTTGACCCGAAACCCGTAAAATCGAAGTATACCCGTCCATATTTTACCTGAATATGAAATGTACTCGATCTGTATTTTATCCAAATCCGAATACACTTGACTCATATCTAACCTGCCTATCCTAACCGACATGTCTAATCTTTAACATCACTAATAAACTTCTCTAAGGAATGAAAGAAATCCTCGAACATGTTCAACCAACGCTCCAATGCGGCTTCCTTAAATAATTTTCAACCACAAAAGTGCTCTGTTAGAAATTTCATCAGAATTTTCGACTAAACCTCTAATGAGACATGCTTTCAATGAAGAAATTAGGTACTGCTCTTAGCAGCAACTTGAGCTTCAAGTTCAACGTAGGAAAAGCATAAAATTTCCTGCTGCAAGATAGGTAGTGCCAAAGAAATGTATATTGTCGGTTTGTATGCACATACAAGCGTGTAAGCAAAACAGGCTAGACGAACGCCAATAAAAGTTTTGGAGAACTAAACTTTACATCTAGCAAAAATAGTCGAAATTTTTGATTAATTACTGTTAGGCGATAATTTGTCGCATTTTACATGCCTTTTTCGCCTAATCTTAGCTCGTATAATAGCATAATCTTTAGAGTTTTTCTTATTTTATTCAGTATTCTTTGAGATTTTCACTTGTTTTATTGATTCTTGTAGGTAATAAGTTGAACCAAGTAAATACCGCGAAAAGGGGCGAAAAAGGATCAAAACAGGCGAAAAGGCGGAAAACGGAGCCAGCCGGGCAAAACCGGCTAGCAATGTGGCACGCCCCTTTTCGCGCACGGTGGGGCCACATGGCTGTGCCACATGGCACGGTGGGGCCACATGGCATGGTGGGGCCGTGCCACATAGGCACGGTCGTGCCTCTTCCTGTTCGCGTGCGCTGTTTCGTTCTCGCCGAGTCCTATTTAAACGCACTTCCTTCGTGGTTTTCGGGGGGCTCTGCTCGTACTTTTCTAGGTTAGTGTAGATTAGATTTTAGGCAATAAAAACCCCATTGAGGGGATTAGATTAGGATTGTATTGAGTTAACTTTAGATTCAAGCACGTGGATTTCGAGTTCTTCGCATCAATCATAAGTCTTCTCTCCTCTCTCTCTCTCTATTTCTTGTTTCGTTCTTGTATTAGATTTTGTTAATTTAGTTCATATGTTTAGTTTTGATTTGATTCAATTATTTAGTTTTTGTATTTAATTCATGTTCGATTGTTTGTTAGAATTAGTTTAGTTTTATGCTCCTTCTCTCTAGTTCATGCTTGTGTTCTTCGTTAGTTTAGGTTTAGGTTTTTGTGTTTTGTGATGTTTAATTAGTACATTGTGTTGGCTTGGATTGTGATTAGCCTCTTGATAGCTAATTAATCTTGTATTTGGCCTAACCATACCCAATCTATACTTAGAATTTAGAGTTTTCCTTCACGCCCGCTAAGTGTTTGATGAAATGCTTGGGAGAGCTTTCATCCATATTTTTGGGCGATTGGCTTATGCTGAGAGGTGGGGCCAATTAGCTAGTGTGGGAGAGGGAATAGCCGAGTTCGGGACATGAAAATAGTATTCGAATCGAGTTAGGTCCGAGGTTGCTAGTTTTGTGGTCTAATTGGGCTAACCCCATGAAAATAGGTGGTTAGGCTAACTAGGCTAGCTCATGACCCTTGAGAGAGGGCTTGGGTGGCTTTTGATTGTGCAACCTATCATCTCTAGTTCGTGATGTAGTTTGGGTAGGTTAGGACTCATCTTGGTTAGTTGGTTCATTCATTGGTCAAATCACAACTCCAGGTCGTTTTTTCTATGTTTGTAGCGTAGTTTAGTTTTTCCTCTTTGCCCTTCGATCTTGCCTAGCTCAAGACGCTTTAACTAGCCCTGATAGTTGGAAACACAATTCCCTGCGGACACACCCCAAGTACTCAACGATCTACCTTGCACTTGGGGTTTATAAATATTAAAACTCTATTTGTTTTATCCCTTGACAATTACTTTCACAGTTAATTTAATTTTCAGTTCGGCAAAAATCAAAATGTAACTAAAATTTAAAGGTCATTATTAAATAATTAATTTAGATGACCAATTTCCGGATTGCGAGGCCAATTAACCTTCTATCAGTAAATTTATTAGTCTTTGACTTTTTATCTATTTGAATCTTGTAGAGCCAAGTTTACGGAGCCAATGTCAAAGGGAAATATCCAAATTTATAGTTATCAATTAGCCACCAAGCACAACTTTTTTTTTTTAAAAAAAAAAAGAGGTCCTACACCCTTTGTTTGTTTCTTCTTTCCTTTTTTTTTTTTTTTTTTTTTTTGTGATAGCTCTCTGTTCTTTCGTTTTGAATAAGAAGTACATTTTGCTCGGCACAGACGTTCTCAAATGATCAATTTAGGCCTTTCTTTTTTTAGGTATTTTAGCTACTTTCCAACCAGAGTCGAGCTATAGTTGTCTCATATGCAAAGGGGTTGATCACTCCTACACAAATTTTCCTTCATAAGATTTCAATTTGAGGCCTTATTTAAGGGGAATAGTTGTTAAACTATTTGAACTAGTACGTATTAATGGGCCTATTTGGCAAACACCTGTTAGCTATTAACTATTTATGTTAGCTGTTAGCCATTAGCTATTCGAGTTAGCTGTTTCCATTAACTATTTGAATTAGCCGTTTTTAGTAAAACTGTTTTGTAAAATTAGCTATTTCTAAGAAAGATGTTTGGTAAAATTTAATTTATATCCTTATCTCTGAATTACTTCCTAACAAAACACATTTTTGATTTATTGATCAATTTCTTTTTCAAAAAAATTAAGTTGGTGTCATAGAAACAAGTTAACTTCATTTGTGATCACAAAAAAAAATAAGAAAAAAGAGAAACCCCATTGACAAGACTTTACTTTCTTACAGAATTCTACATAACTTGTACTCCTTGTGCATCTTCAATTTGTCCCTATGTACATGATGCTAATGTTTTATAACATTATTTTGTTATTTGTAAAATTTTTTGGTTTATAAATTGAAATTGAAATTTATACGAATTTTCAATGACTTTATCTTCATTAAATGCAATTCATAAAAAAACATAGCACCAAATGCTACTATTTTGCATCGATCCAAGCCTCCCTGTCTTGGTAATCGGAAGGGAGATTGAATAATCTAAACTATAAATATCGAACTAAAGGGGACTCAAGTTTTTGGCCACAAGTACATGACATCCATATATCATACTGAAAAGTTTAAATACGTTTTGCATTAATGAAACTACAAATAATGCTTACTCATTAAATGCGAACAATTGTAAGTAATAAATATGCTGAGCTTTTACTTTTTGACAAAGAGAACAAGCTCACCAAAAAAAAAAAAAAAAAAAAGCTCTAAACCTGTTGAGTTGACCCGAAACTCGTAAAATCGAAATATATCCATCCATATTTCACCTGAATATAAAATACTCTTGATCTATATTTTATTCGAATCCGAATACACCTGACTCATATCTAACCTCTGCCCATCCTAACTGACATGTCTAATCTTTATCATCACTAATGAACTTCTCCAAGGAACAAAAGAAATCCTCGAACGTGTTCAACCAACGTTCCAATGCAGTTTCCTTAAATAATTTTCGACCACAAAGGTGCTCTATTAGAAATTTCATCAGGCTTTTTGACTAGACGTCTAATGAGGAGCATTTTCAATGAAGAAATTAGGTATTGCTCTAGGCATCAACTTTAGCTTCAAGTTCACCGCAGCAACAACATAAAATTTCCTGTTGCAACATAGGTAGTGCACAAGACATGCATATTGTCCGTTTGTATGCACATACAAGCATCGCATGAGCACGTGAAAAAAAATCTTCCTTTCTTATGCAACGAATAAAGGTAAGCAAAACAGGCCAGACGAACGCCAATAAAAGTTTTGGAGAACTACATTTTCTATCTAACAAAAATAATCAAAACTTTTGATTAATTACTCTTGTAGTTAATTTGATTTTCAGTTCGGCAAAAATCAAATTGCAACTAAAATGTAAATGTCAATGTTAAATAATTAATTTAGATAACCAATTTCCAAACTGCGAGGCCAATTAACCTTTTATCAATAAATGTAATAGACTTTAGCTTTGTTCTCTATTTGAATCTCGTAGAGCCAATTTTATAGAGCCAAGGTCAAAGGGAAACATCCATATTTATAGTTAGCAATTAATCACCAAGCACCACTTGTTTTTTTTTTTTTAAAAAAAAAAAAAGAGGTCATGCACCCTTTGTTTGTTCCTTCATTCCTTTTTTTTTCTTTTTTTTTGAGATAGCTCTTTGCTCTTTCCTTTTGAATAAGTAGTGCATTTTGCTTTGGAGTGACGTTCTCAAATGATCATTTTAGGTCTTTCTTTTTTTAGATATTTAGGCCACTTTCCAACCAGAGTCTAGCTACAGCTGGCACATGTGCAAAGGGTCTGATCACTCAACACAAATTTTCCCTCATAATATTTCAATTTGAGATCTTGTTTAAGGGGAATAGTTGTTAAATGATTGGAACTAATCTGTATTAATGGTCCTGTTTGGCAAATAATTGTTTGTTCCTTCACTGTTTTTTTTTTTTTTTTTTTTTTTTTTTTGAGATAGCTCTTTGCTCTTTCCTTTTGAATAACTAGTGCATTTTGCGCTGCACTAACGTTCTCAAATGATCATTTAAGCCCTTTCATTTTTTAGATATTTTAGCCACTTTCCTACCAGAGTCTAGCTTTAGTTGGTGCACGTGCAAAGGGTCTGATGTCTCCTACACAAATTTTCCCTCGTAATATTTCAATTTGAGACCTTATTTAAGGGGAATTTTTTTTAAACTATTTGAACTAATATGTATTAATGGCCCTATTTGGCAAACAACCGTTAGTTGTTAATTGTTTGTATTAGCTATTAGCTATTAATTATTTGAGTTAGCTATTCGCATTACGTATTTGAATTAGCTGTTTGCAGAAAAGCTGTTTGGTAAAGTTAGCTGTTTCTAATAAAGATGTTTGCTAAAATTCTATTTATATCCTTATCTCTAAATTACTTCTTAACAAAACATATTTTTTATTTATTGGTCAATTTTTTTTTCAGAAGAATTAAGTAGGTGTCATAGATATAAATTAACTTCATTTGTGATTACCAAAAAAAAAAATAAAAAAAAGAGAAACCTCATTGACAAGACTTTACTTTCTTCTGGCATTCTACACAACTTGTATTCATTGTGTATCCTCAATTCGTCCTTATGTAGATGATGTCAGTGTTTTATAATGTTATTTTGTTATTTGCAAAATGTTTTTGGTTTATAAATTGAAATTGAAATTTATATGAATTTCTAATGACTTCATCTTCATTAGATTCAATTCATAAAAAAGAATGAAAAATTTTAAGTAATAAATATGCTAAGTTTTTACTTTTTGACAAAAGAGAACATACTCACAAAAAAGACACTGTAAGCCTGTTGAGTTGAACCGAAACTCATAGAATCGAAATATACCCGTCCATATTTTACCTGAATATGAAATACACCTGATCTGTGTTTTATTTGAATCCGAATACACCTGACCCGTATCTAAACTACCCGTCCTAACTGACATGTCTAATCTTTATCATCACTAATAAACGTCTCTAAGGAACAAAAGAAATCCTCAAACATGCTCAATCAGCATTCCAATGTAGTTTGCTTAAATAATTTTCGACCACAAAGGTGCTTTATTAGAAATTTCATCAGAATTTTTGACTAAACTTCTACTGAGGCACGTTTTCAATGAAGAATTTGATATTGCTCTTGGCAGCAACTTTAGCTTCAGTTTAACGTAGCAACAGCATAAAATTTCCTGTTGGAAGATAGGTTGTGTACAAGACATGCATATTGTCGGTTTGTATGCATATACAAGCATCGCATGAGCACATGAAAAAAATTTTCCCTTCTTATGCAACGAATAAAGGTGAGCAAAACAAGTCGGATGAACGCCTTAGAAGTTTTGGAGAACTAAATTTTCAACCTAACAAAAATAATCAAAATTTTTGACTATAGCTGTGTTCGGCAACAACAATTTGGGTAGCGTTTAGCATTTTAACCATGTCAATACACTAATTAATTAATTTTTAGTGTTCGATAACTAGTATTTTGACTAGCATTTTAAGTAGCGTTTAGCATTTTAAGCAGCGTTTTTGAAAAGCCAATAGTATTAATGTTTGACATTTAAAAGTAGCATTTCCCATTTTTTAGCCAAAAAATATCCTTTAAAAATTTTATCTTTGAAAATTATCTATATCTTTTTATGTCAATTTACATTAATAGTTAAATTTACCGAACACATTAGTTTTAACCGCTAATCTAACAGCTATTCACTAACAGCTAAATTAGAAACGCTATCCGCTATCTAAACAGCTATCCGCTAACTAAAACACTATCTGTTGCAAGAAAAACAGAGTTTTAATATTTATAAACCCCAAGTGCAAGGTGTATCGTTGAGTACTTGGGGTGTCGTCCGCAGGAAATTGTGTTTCCAACTACCAGAGCTAACTAAAGCGTCTCAAGTTAGGCAGGATCGAAGGGTGAGAAGGGGAAACTAAACTACGCTACAAATACAGAAACAAGCGACTTGGAATTGTGATTTTACCAATGGATGAACCAACTAACCAAGACGAGTCCTAACCTACCCAAACTACGCTACGAACAAGAGATGGTCGGTTGCACCATTAAAGACCACCCAAGCCCTCTCTCAAGGGTCATGAGCTAGTCTAGTTAGTCTAACCGCCTATTTTCATGGGGTTAGCCCAACTAGACCACAAAACTAGCAACCCCGGACCTATCTCGATTCGGATACTATTCTCATGTCCCGAACTCAGCCATTCCCTCTCCCACACTAGCAAATTGACCTCACCTCTCAGCATAAGTCAATTGCCCAAAAATATGGATGAAAACCCTCTCAGGCATTTCATCGAACACTTGGCGGGCGTGAAGGAAAACTCTAGGTTCTAAGCATGGATTGAGTATGGTTAGGCCAAATACAAGATTAATTAGCCATCAAGAGGCTAATCACAATCCAAGCCAACACAATCTACCAACAAAACATCAAAACACATGAAAACCTAAACTAACAAATAAGAACAGAACATGAAGAACAAAGCAAAGGGAATGAAATAAAACGAATCTAAACAAGTAAATAACATAAATTAACAACAAAAACTAAACATATAAACTAAACAAAGCAAATACAAGAATTAAAACCAACAAAACATACATAACAAGAACAACAAAAACTAGAGAGATAAAAGAGGAGAAAACTTAGTCTTGAATTGATGAAGGAACTTGAAATCCAAAGGTTGAATCCAATGTTACAATGTTCAATCCTAAACTAAACTCCCTTATTAACTAAAATCTAACCTAAACTAACCTACAAAATCGCCAGAGAGACGCCCTGAGCGAAGAACGAACTAACCCCCAAAACAGACGCCCGAAATCGGGTTATATCGCGAAACCCAGGCCCAACGCACGGCCGTGCCGGGACGCACGGCCGGCCGTGCGCCACTACGCACGGTCAGAACGCACGGCCGTGCGTCTGGCCGTGCGTGGGTTCGGCCACCGGTGCACGGCCGTGCCGGCCTGCAGGTCGGCCGTGCACCGTCCTTCGCTGCTGCTTCTCGCCTGTTTTCGCTGATTTTCATCGTTTTGTCCCATCTTCGTCCCTTTCCGCAGCGTTTGTTTGATTTGGAGTTATTTCCTACAAGACACAAATAAAACAAGGTAAAATCCTAAAGAATTAAGTTATTATACGAGTAAAAGGTGGGTGAAGAAGCACGTAAAATGGGTAAATTTACCGTTCAACATACCCCCACACCTATCTTTTGCTCGTCCTCGAGCAAAAATAAAAGAAAAACTAAAGTAACCAACTAACTCACTTTCGTAGGAATCACGGTTGCATTTAGCGTATGCAACAAGCCCTTTAAACCCCTTGGTTACCCCAAGTGGACGAGTAAGGTCTCGTGAGGGTTTGCAGAAGATATACCCACAAAATCTCAAAAAGGAACAACAAAGAAAAGAGAAACACAAATCGAAAAATAAAAATGACAAAACACAATATATACAATAGGGTGAACTGTACACGTTCGGATCAACCAAAACCACCTAGTAGCTCAAATATCAGTCTGTACACAAGCATTATATGCATTTCAGGACACATCATCCCAAAGAATGGCATTCAGATATCAGCTTTTCACCCCACGACGCATGAAAATAATGAATCCATCCTGGTGCCTGTGTGCAAGTGTATCATCACCCTGAAACTAAGCCTACCAAAACCAAACTCAATCCCACGCAATTGACACAAGCTACCTTTTCGAATGGCTAGCATGGAAAGCAGGCTTCCCCAGTAGCAGTATTGCCTCAAAGGGTAACACCCAGTAGCGCATGCCTCAAAGGGGTACTTGTCATTTCCAACTCTTTTCTTCCCCACTTGTTTTTCTTTTCCATTATTTTTTTTCATTACAAACTCATATCACGCCTCAAAGGGATGCACCCAGTAGCGTTTGAATTTGTTTGTTTTTTTTTTTTGCTTTTGTTTTGGAAAAAGGGGGTGCCAGCGCATATAAAGGGAACTGTGCAGTAGACAGTGGGAGAGTCGATCGTGAAAGACCAAGAATTCAGGATGATGACAATACATGAATTTAGGACTGGATTGCAAAATTACGATGGACTGTTGGGGTTAGAACTGAGGTCTAAAACGACAGACTGGGGATGAACATCTATCATGCACATTATACTTATATACGAGCTAATAGTCAAGGTATCAGGGATCAAGGCTGATCAAAATAGTACAAAACTCCCTTAAATGCAAAAAGAAAAGAAAAATTTACACAAAAATGAAAAATTTTCACAAAAATAAGAAGAAAAATGGGAGATGACCCCACCCCCACACCTAAATCTCACAATGTCCTCATTGGGAGCCGTGAGCCATCACCAACACACAAAAATAAAGAAAACAAAATCAAACACAAGAAAAACAAAAGACGACAAAAATATATACAAGCTAACACACTCTCCCAAAAACACAATCTCACCCAAAACAACAACACGATCACACATATATACAAACTGACACCACCAAAAACAAATATGGACCAATTCAACAACACCACCAATCACAACACAATAAAAATCCACAAAAATACGAAAATGGTGATCATAGCCAACAACGGCTCGGCAGCATCCACATTTCACCACAAGATGATCACCAACCAAAACACAATCCTAATATCCACAACTAAACAAAAATAAAAAGAAAGAAAAGAAAAATAGAAAGAAGGGGGGGAAGAGTGAGAACGAGTATACCAGGTCGGGTACTGAATGAACCCGAACTATGCCATGACGGCTTAAGGAGCATCAGCCACTCCTTGCCGCTCAAGATGCGAGTCGTCAGCTCGGATGCAGTCAAAGCTCTCAGGAGCTTATCATGCATAGCTGCATGTAGCTCGGAATGGTGTGAGTAAGGGAATACTGGTAAAGATGGAGCAAACAAAGTTAGTGCCCTCTTAAACTTACCAAATACCAATGAGAAATCAGCAGAAAAATCAAATGCAATAGTCAACACGATTTCTCCAGGCATGCCCTCTAGGTACGGACGAAAAGGATCAAGGCGGGGGTCATACCCTCTAAAAGTACCTAGAGACTTACGGCAGGCAGCCTCATTCCCCTCAAGTATCACAAGAGGATCGATAAGCGACAAATCACAACACTTAGGGGAATGGGAGGGTAGTGAACATGAATAGGAAGCATGGGATGTATCAAGAGAGGTGGGGGATATATTATCAACAAAATCAGGACTAGTTGGCCCTGCAACCACAACATCCATGCATGAAGTCCCTGCGGGAGTCCCATAAAAAGTATGCACCTCAATAGAAACATTGTCGGACTCAGACCAAGTATCATCCTCCTCAACACTAGCGCTAACGCCAAAGGTCTCACCTACCTCGAACTCCGTCGACTGAGCTAAAGGGAAAGGTGTATCAGGAAAGGTCATGATAAGCGCAGTGTTGTCCCAAAGGGTATTAGGAAAGGATGAAGCAACAGTGAGTGAAGTGGTCAAGGGAGGGTCAAGTACGTCCTCTAGTCCGGACTGTAGAGGAGGAAAAGACGCACCATCATCACACAGTTGACATCAAGTCTAGGAGCACTAGAACTAGGGTCAGTCTCGGGTGATAGGTCATACTCCCGCATTTTATTAACAAACTCAGCAAACTCAACTTGTTGCCTATTCATTGTCTCTATCATATTGCTAAGTCTAGCAAAGCCTTCATTAGAAATATAATAGGGACAAGAATCGTTGGCGTGGTCAGAACAATGGCAAATTTCGCACACAGGAGGGGCATAATTATAGATACAAGGGGGTGGGGTACAAGAATCAGAACAACTAGTTTCAAATTCATAAGTATCCCAAGCCAACCACTCGAGTAATTCCCAAGCTTCATCAACATTTCGAGCATAGAAATCCCAATGCTCCAAAAGAGCATGAGTCTCACAATTCACACCCTCATCAACAACATGCAATATTTCCCATTTCCCATATAAACATCCGCAAGAAGCACATTGAGCAAGATAAGCATGTAAACGATCCCAATAACGGTAAAATAATTCTTGCTCACATTGGGGAAAATGGAAAATTGACATTGAAATTTTTTTTTTGAAATTTTTTTTTTTTGAATTTTCAAAAGGCCTAGCCTCGAATGCTAAAGTAAACCCCAATATTGAAAAACGCCAACTCCCCGGCAACGGCGCCAAAAACTTGTTGCAAGAAAAACAGAGTTTTAATATTTATAAACCCCAAGTGCAAGGTGTATCGTTGAGTACTTGGGGTGTCGTCCGCAGGGAATTGTGTTTCCAACTACCAGAGCTAACTAAAGTGTCTCAAGCTAGGCAGGATCGAAGGGTGAGAAGGGGAAACTAAACTACGCTACAAATACAGAAACAAGCGACTTGGAATTGTGATTTTACCAATGGATGAACCAACTAACCAAGACGAGTCCTAACCTACCCAAACTACGCTACGAACAAGAGATGGTCGGTTGCACCATTAAAGACCACCCAAGCCCTCTCTCAAGGGTCATGAGCTAGTCTAGTTAGTCTAACCGCCTATTTTCATGGGGTTAGTCCAACTAGACCACAAAACTAGCAACCGCGGACCTAACTCGATTCGGATACTATTCTCATGTCCCGAACTCAGCCATTCCCTCTCCCACACTAGCAAATTGACCTCACCTCTCAGCATAAGTCAATCGCCCAAAAATATGGATGAAAACTCTCTCAGGCATTTCATCAAACACTTGGCGGGCGTGAAGGAAAACTCTAGGTTCTAAGCATGGATTGAGTATGGTTAGGCCAAATACAAGATTAATTGGCCATCAAGAGGCTAATCACAACCCAAGCCAACACAATCTACCAACAAAACATCAAGAACACAACAAAACCTAAACTAACAAATAAGAACAAGAACATGAAGAACAAAGCAAAGGGAATGAATTAAAACGAATCTAAACAAGTAAATAACATAAATTAACAACAAAAACTAAACATATAAACTAAACAAAGCAAATACAAGAATTAAAACCAACAAAACATACATAACAAGAACATAAAAACTAGAGAGATAAAAGAGGAGAAAACTTAGTCTTGAATTGATGAAAGAACTTGAAATCCAAAGGTTGAATCCAATGTTACAATCTTCAATCCTAAACTAAACTCCCTTATTAACTAAAATCTAACCTAAACTAACCTACAAAATCGCCAGAGAGACGCCCTGAGCGAAGAACGAACTAACCCCCAAAACAGACGCCCGAAATCGGGTTATATCGCGAAACCCAGGCCCGACGCACGGCCGTGCCGGGACGCACAGCCGGCCGTGCGCCACCACGCACGGTCAGAACGCACGGCCGTGCGTCTGGCCGTGCGTGGCTTCGGCCACCGGTGCATGGCCGTGCCGACCTGCAGGTCGGCCTGCACCGTCCTTCGTTGCTGCTTCTCGCCTGTTTTCGCTGATTTTCATCGTTTTGTCCCATCTTCGTCCCTTTCCGCAACGTTTATTTGATTTGGAGTTATTTCCTGCAAGACACAAATAAAACAAGGTAAAATCCTAAAGAATTAAGTTATTATACGAATAAAAGGTGGGTGAAGAAGCACGTAAAATGGGTAAATTTACCGTTCAACACTATCCACTATCTAAAAAGCTAATTTTGCCGAACAGAGCATAATGACTTTTGCGGCTAATTTAATTTACAGCTAAGCCAAAATCGAATTGCAACTAAAACATAAAGATCAATATTAAATAATTAATTTAGATGACCAATTTCCGAATTGCGAGGCCAATCAACCTTCTATCAGTAAATTTATTAGTCTTTAGCATTTTCTCAATTTGAATCTTGTACAGCCAATTTTATGGAGCCAAGGGGAAAGCGAAACATCCAAATTTATTCTTAGCAATTGGCCACCAAGCACAAAAAAGTGCTCTTGCACCCTTTGTTTGTTCCTCCCTTCCTTTTTTTTTTTTTTGAGATAGCTCTTTGTTGTTTTCTTTTGATTAAGTAGTGCATTTTGCTCTGCACAGATGTTCTCAAATGATCAATTTAGGCCTTTCTTTTTTAAGCACTTTAGCCACTTTCCAACCAAAGTTGAGCTACAGTTGGCTCATGTGCAAAGAGCCTGATCTCTCCTGCACAAAATTTTCCTCATAATATTTCAATTTGGGACCTTATTTAAGGGGAATAGTTGTTAAACTATTCGAACTAATATGTATTAATGCTCCTATTTGGCAAATGACTATTAACTGTTCGAATTAGCTGTCTACATTAGCTATTTGAATTAGCTGTTTATAGAAAAATTGTTTGATAAAGTTAGTTGTTTCTAGGAAAGATGATTGGTAAAATTCTGTTTACATCCTTATCTGTGAATTACTTCTTAACAAAACATATTTTTTATTTATTGATTAATTTCTTTTCCAAAAGAATTAAGTTTGTGTCAGAGATATAAATTAACTTCATTTGTGATCACAAAAAAAAAAGAAGAGAAAACTCATTGATAAGACTTTACTTTCTTATGGAATTCTACATAACTTGTATTCATTGTGTATCTTCAATTTGTCCTTATGTAAATGATACCAATGTTTTATAATGTTATTTTGCTATTTGTAAAATTTTTTTGGTTTATAAATTGAAATTGAAATTTATACGAATTTCTAATGACTTCGTCTTCATTAGATTCAATTCATAAAAAACATAGTACCAAATCCGACTTTTTTGCATCAATCCAATGCTCCTTGTCTTAGTTGTCAGAAGGGGGACTGAACAATCTAAATTATAAATATCAAACTAAGGGGGACTCAAATTTTTAGCCACAAGTACATGACATCCACATATAATATTGAAAAGTTTGAGCATATCTTATATTTATGAAACTACAAATAATGCTTACTCATTGAATACAAATAATTTTAAGTAACAAATATGTTGAGTTTTCACTTTTTGACAAAAGAGAACAAACTCACAAAAAAGACGCTCTAAACCTGTTGAGTTGACCCCAAACCCGTAAAATCAAAAATATCCGTCCATATTTTACCTGAATATGAAATACACATGATCCGTATTTTATCCGAATTTGAATACACCTGACTAGTATCTAACTTGCCCATCCTAACTGACATGTCTAATCTTTATCATCACCTAAGGAACAAAAGAAATCCTCAAACATGTTCAACCAACATTACAATGTAGTTTCCTTAAATAATTTTCGACCACAGAGGTGCTCTATTAGAAATTTCATCAGAATCTTTGACTAAACCTCTAATGAGGCACGTTTTCAATGAAGAAATTAGGTATTGCTCTTGGCCGCAACTTTACTTCAAGTTGAACGTAGCAACGTCATAAAATTTCATGTTGGAAGATAGGTAGTGTATAAGACATGCATATTGTCAGGTTTATATGCATATACAAGCGTTGTCTGAGCACATGAAAAAAATCTTCAGTTCTTATGCAACGAATAAAGGTGAGCAAAAGCCAGATGAATGCCAATAAAAGTTTTAGAGAACTAAATTTTCGACCTAACAAAAATAATCATAATTTTTGATTGATTACTTTGCAATTAATTTAATTTTCAGCTCAGCAAAAATAAATTATTACTGAAATGTAAAGGTCAATATTAAATAATTAATTTAGATACCCAATTTTCGAATTGCGAGCCAATTAACCTTCTATAAATAAATTTATTAGTGTTTAGCTTTTTCTCAATTTGAATCTTGTAGAGCCAATTTTATGGAGCGAACGTCAAAGGGAAACATCCAAATTTATAGTTAGCAATTAGCAACGAAGCACAACTTTTTTTTTTTTAAAAAAAAAAAGAGGTCTTGCACTCTTTGTTTGTTCCTCCTTTCCTTTTTTTCTTGCAGATAGCTCTTTGTTCTTTCCTTTTGAATAAGTAGTTCATTTGCTCTGAACAGACGTTCCCAAATGATCGATTAGGCCTTTCTTCTTTAAGGTATTTTAGCCACTTTCCAGCCAGAGTCGAGCCATAGCTTGCTCGCGTGCAAAGGGGTTGATCTCCCCTACACAAATTTTCCCTCATAAGATTTCAATTTGACACCTTATTTAAGGGGAATACTTGTTAAACTATTTAAACTAATATGTATTAATAGCCCTGTTTGGCAAATGGCTGTTAGCGGTTACCTATTTGTATTAGCTGTTAGTTATTAGCTGCTTTAGCTAGCTATTTGCATTAGCTATTTGAAATAGTTGTTTGTAGAAACCGTTTGATAAGGTTAGTTGATTCCAAGAAAGATGTGTAGCAAAATTTCATTTATTTCCTTATCTCTAACTCACTTCTTAACAAAACATAATTTTTATTTATTGGTCAATTTCTTTTTCTAAAGAATTATTGCTGTTGTAGATGTAAATTAACTTCATATTTGATCACAAAAAAAGAGAAATCTCACTGATAAGACTTTGCTTTCTTACTGAATTCAATATAATTTGTATTCATTGTGTATCTTCAATTTGTCCTTATGTAAATGATGCCAATGTTTTATAACATTATTGTGTTATTTATAAAAATTTTTTGGTTTATAAATTAAAATTGAAATTTATACGAATTTCTAATGACTTTGTCTTCATTAGATTCCATTCATAAAAAATGTAGTACCAAATGCTATTTTTTTACATCGATCCAAAGCTCCTTGTCTTGGTAATTGGAAGGGGGATTGAATAATGTAAATTATAAATATCGGACTAAAGAGGATTCAACTTTTTGGCCACAAGTACATGACATCCATATATCATATTGAAAAGTTTGAATATGCTTTATATTTATGAA
Source organism: Carnegiea gigantea (assembly GCA_029747015.1). NCBI lineage: Eukaryota > Viridiplantae > Streptophyta > Magnoliopsida > Caryophyllales > Cactaceae > Carnegiea > Carnegiea gigantea. Next base: position 7,431 of record JAKOGI010003314.1, on the reverse strand, counting down.
ACTACAAATAACGCTTACTCATTAAATCCGAACAGTTTTAAGGAATAAATATGCTGAGCTTTTATTTTTTAACAAAAGAGAACAAACTCACAAAAAAGACACTCTAAACCTATTAGGTTGACCCGAAACCTGTAAAATCGAAATATAGCTGTTCATATTTTACATGAATATGAAATACCCCCGATCTGTATCGTATCTAGCCTGCCCGTCCTAACAGACGTGCCTAAACCTTATCATCACTAATAAACTTCTCTAAGGAACAAAAGAAATCATCAAACATGTTCAATCAACGTTCCAATGTAGTTTCCTTCAATAATTTTCGACCACAAAGGTGGCCTACTAGAAATTTCATCAGAATTTTTGACTAAACTTCTAATGACGCATGTTTTCAATGAAGAAATTAGGTATTGCTCTTGGCAGCAACTTTAGCTTCAAGTTCAACGTAGCAACAACATAAAATTTCCCGTTGCAAGATACGTAGGGCAAACGACATGCATGGGGTCGGTTTGTATGCACATACAAGCGTTGCATGAGCACGTGAAAAAAAATCTTCATTTCTTATGCAACGAATAAAGGTAAGCAAAACAGGCCGGATGAATGCCAATAAATATTTTGAGAACTAAATTTTTGATCTGACAAAAATAATCAAAATTTTGGATCAATTACCTTTGCAGTTAATTTAATTTTCAGTTAAGCAAAAATCAAGTTGTAACTAAAATGTAAAATTCAATATTAAATAATTAATTTAGATACCCAATTTTCGAATTGATTAACCTTCTATAAATAAATTTATTAGTCTTTAGCTTTTTCTCTATTTGAATCTTGTGGAGCCAATTTTATATAGAGCCAAGGTCAAAGGGAAACATCCGAATTTATAGTCAGCAATTAGCGACCAAGCACAACTTTTTTTTTTAAAAAAAAGAGGTCTTGCACCATTTGTTTCTTCCTTCTTTCCTTTTTTTTTTTGGGATAGCTCTTTGTTCTTTCCTTTCGAATAAGCAGTGCATTTTGCTCTGCGCAGACGTTCTCAAATGATCAATTTAGGCCTTTCTTTTTTTTTGGTATTTTAGCCACTTTCCAACCAGAGTCGACCATAGTTGGCTCACGTGCAAAGGAGTTGATCTCTCCTACATAAATTTTCCCTCATAAGATTTCAATTTGAGACCTTATTCAATGGAAATAGTTGTTAAACTATTTGAACTAACATGTAGTAATAGCCCTTTTTGGCAAACAGCTGTTAACTATTAACTATTTGTATCAGCTGTTGGTTATTAGCTATTTGTATTAGTTGTTAGTTGTTAACTTTTTGAGTTAGTTGTTTGCAATAGCTATGTGAATTAGCTATTTGTAAAAAAATTGTTTGGTAAAGTTAGTTATTTCTAAGAAAGATGTTTGGTAAAATGTCATTTATATCCTTATCTCTGAATTACTTCTTACCAAAACATATTTTTTATTTATTGGCCAATTTCTTTTTCAAAAGAATTAAGTTTGTGCCATAGATGTAAATTAACTTCATTTTTTATCACAAGAAAAAAAGAGAAACCTCATTGATAAGACTTTACTTTCTTACTGAATTCTACATAACTTGTATTCTTTGTGTATCTTCAATTTTTTGGGAAAAGGTAAATAATTATCATTAATAATCCCGAAGGAAGAAAGAGATACAAGCTTGTAGATCAAAGAGTATGAAGGTCCCCAGCTCGTACACACGACATATATCGGATGTTATGTACTATCATATGACAGGTCCTACCTTGGTTGGTAAATCTCCTCTGATTCCGTTCTCGCCAAATCTCATACACAGCACAAATGAACAAAGACCTTCTCCACTTGCTCGTATGCAAAGAACCAAAGCATTTAGAGGTGTACCACTTAAGCTCATAAGCAAAAGTCCAAGTCCTTCGGGGTTGACCTGACCAATCAAAAATTTGATTCCAAACTTTTGCTGAGAACGGACACTAGAAGAATAAGTGGTTACAAGAATCAACACTGTCCACAAGGCAAAAGACACAGGTATGCTGTGCAGGAATACCTTGCTTCATCAGCAAATTTCCTGTAGGAAGACAGTCCTTAGTAGCAAGCCAAAGCATGACTTTTTGTCGATTCCAAGCGCAAGATTTCCATATGGCACTCCACCAAAACATCTACGGCTCAGTAACACAAGGATGAGTATCCCATGCTAGGCGTATACTGGCAATGCAACAACCAACTATGAACATCCAGCTCCCCATCAAACTTATGAAGCAACTCGTCTCTAAGTGACAGAATCATCCTTCAACCCCAAGCATCACTACCATGGGGCATTACACAAAGTATATTGTCATTACAAAGCAAATAAGCATTTATACGAATTTCTAGTGACTTTGCATTCAATTCATTTAAAACATAGTACCAAATGCTACTATTTTGCATCGATCCAAAACTCCTTGCCTTGGTAATCGGAAGGGGGATTGAATAATCTAAATTATAAATATCGAACTAAAGGGGACTCAAGTTTTTGGCCACAAGTACATGACATCCATATATCATACTGAAAAGTTTGAATAAGCTTTACATTAATGAAACTACAAATAATGCTTAGTCATTAAATACGAACAATTCTAAGTAATAAATATGCTGAGTTTTTACTTTTTGACAAAAGAGAACAAACTCATAAAAAAGACACTCTGAACCTGTTGAGTTGACCCGAGACCCGTAAAATTGAAATACACCTATTCATATTTTACTTGAATATGGAATACTCCTGATCCGTATTTTATCCGAATCCAAATATACCTGACTCGTATCTAACCTGCCTGTCCTAACTGAGATGTCTAATCTTTATCATCACTAATAAACTTCTCTAAGGAGCAAAAGAAATCCTTGAACACGTTCAACCAAGGTTCCAATGTTGTTTCCTTAAATGATTTTCGACCACAGAGGTGCTCTATTAGAAATTTCATCAGAATTTTCGATTAATCTTCTAATGAGGCACGTTTTCAATGAAGAAATTAGGTATTGCTCTTGACAGAAACTTTAGCTTCAAGTTCAACGTAGCAGCAACATAAAATTTCCTTTTGCAAGATAGGTAGTGCACAAGACATGCATATTGTCGGTTTGCATGCGCATACAAGCGTCGCACGAGCACGAGAAAAAAAAAAATCTTCATTTCTTATGCAATGAATAAAGGTAAACAAAACAGGTCAGACCAACACCAATAAAAGTTTTGCAGAACTAAATTTTTGATCTAACAAAAATAATCAAAATTTTTGAGTAATTGCTTTTACAGTTAATTTAATTTTCAGTTCAGCAAAAATCAAATCGTAACTAAAATGTAAAGGTCAATATTAAATAATTTAGACAACTAATTTCCGAATTGTGAGGCCAATTAACCTTCTATCAATAAATTTATCAGTCTTTAGCCTTTTCTCTGTTTGAATCTTGCAGATCCAAGTTTATAGAGCCAAGGACAAAGGGCATCCAAATTTATTCTTAGCAATTAGCCACCAAGCACAACTTTTTTTTTAAAAAAAAAATAAGAGGTTTTGCACCCTTTGTTTGTTCCTCCTATCCTTTTTTTTTAATATTTTTTTGTTTGAGATAGCTTTTTGTTCTTTCCAAGTAGTACATTTTGCTCAGCACAGACGTTCCGAAATGATCAATTTTGGCCTTTCTTTTTTTAGGTATTTTAGCCACTGTCCAAGCAAAGTCGAGCTATAGTTGGCTCACGTGTAAAGGGCCTGACCTCTCCGACAAAAATTTTCCTCATAAGATTTCAATTTGAGAACTTATTTAAGGGGAATAGTTTTTAAATTATTTAAACTAATATGTGTTAACTACCCTATTTGGCAAATAATTTTTAGTTATTAGCTATTTTTATTAGTTGTTAGCTCATCACGCAGCTGTTTATATTAGCTATTTGAATTAGTTATTTGTAGAAAAACTCCTTAGTAAGGTTAGCTGTTTCTAAGAAAGATGCTAAAATTCCTATTATATTCTTATCTCTAAATTGCTACTTGACAAAACATATTTTTTTATTTATTGGTTAATTTCTTTTTCAAAAGAATCAAGTTGGTGTCATAGATATAAATTAACTTCATTTGTGATCACCAAAAAAAAAAAAAAAAAAAGAAACCTCATTGACAAGACTTTACTTTCTTACAGAATTCTACATAACTTGTATTCATCGTCTATCTTCAATTTGGCTTTATGTAAATGATGCCAATGTTTCACGACGTTATTTTGTTATTTGTAAAATTTTTTTGGTTTATAAATTGAAATTGAAATTTATACGCATTTATAATGACTTTATCCTCATTGGATTCAATTCATAAAAAACATAGTACCAAATGCTGCTATTTTGCATCGATCCAAGCTCCTTTTATTGCTAATCAGAAGGCAGATTGAATAATCTAAATTATATATATCAAACAAAAGGGGACTCAACTTTTTGGCCACAAGTACATGACATCCATATGTCATATTGAAATGTTTGAATATGCTTTACATTTATGAAACTAAAAATAATGCTTACTTATTAAATACAAACAATTTTAAGTAATAAATATGCTTAGTTTTTATTTTTTGACAAAAAAGAACAAACTCACAAAAAATACACTCTAAACTTGTTGAGTTCACCTAAAACCTGTAAAATCGAAATATACCTGTCCATATTTTACCTGAATATGAAATATCCCGATCCGTATTTCATCCGAATCCGAATACACTTGACTCGTATCTAACCTACCCGTCCTAGCTGACTTGTGTAATCACTACAAGAATCCGGTCCAATTGAGACCGGAATTTGGAGATCGAAATCAAAATCGGTCTCTGATTAAGTTTGGAGACCAAAATCAGAGACCGAAATATGTGGTATCAAATTACTTTCAATTTGGAGACTGAAAATTACTATGCGGCCTCCACTTGAGACCAACATAAATTTCGGTCTCAGATTTTGGAGACCGAAACATTATGCGGTCTCACCTAGAGATCAAAAGAATATTCGGTCTCAGATTTTGGAGACCAACACAAATGTCGGTCTCAAATTTGAAATCTTTGGAGACCAAATTGGTTGCCGGTCTCAGATTTCGAGACCAAATTCTAGACCCGGTTTCAATTAGAGACCAACAAGATTTCGGTCTCTAAAATAGTTCAATATTCGAGAAGGATCTGGGCATTTCACAGACCGAAATCCCTTAATTGGTCTCAAAATAAAATTGGAGACCAAATGGTTCGGTTTAAAATTCCAATTACTTCAAAGACCGAAATTTGGATTCGGTCTCAATTTGAGACCAATTACATATTCGGTCTCCAACCACAAAAGTATTTGTAATTTTCGGCTTAAGATTTAAAGACCAAGTGGAAAAGGTGGTCTCCATTAGAGACTAATAGAACCTTCGTTCTCAACTGACCCAGTGTACTGTTCATCGCTGTTTTGGAGACCGAAGTCCAAATTTGGTCTCCATTAGAGACGAAATTAGCTTTTGGACTCTGATTTAGAGACCGTTTGCATGTTTCGGTCTCCAATTGAGACCAGAATAGCTCGGTCTCTAGCCTCGGGAGAAAATCAGAACCAGGTCCGTCGAGCGCGACCTCTCCTCACTCAAACCCCCCCCATTTCTCCACCTTCGCGCTCTCTTCTACCTGCTCTCTGGTGTCTGCCATCTCCCTCACTCCACCGGCATCCTCCTTCAAGCTTCCAGTCACTCACTTCCTTCCGCCTTCAACCTGCTCCGTCGTCTTCGCTGCTTCGATGCACCGGCAAGCCACCAAGGTATGGCTCCCATCTCTGTCGCCTTAGCTGATATATGCCGCATTGTGCTTGTTCTCCTCCAATTCGTGCGGCATCACTCGTTTTGGTGTAGCATCTTCTGAATTCATTTGCCGATTTGAGGATTCTAGGGTTGTTTTGTGCGTTTCTTTGATTCCCCCTCCCTCTGATTTGCTTCGTGTGTGGTGGAATGCCCTGATTTGCCTCCCATTCATGGGAATTGTTTCATTTGGTTACTCACAGTGCATTGCACGCCAGGTGTTCGGTAAAATGCCTCACTTGTGTGTTTCTCGCAAGGCTACCTGGAAGAGGACCCAGAGTCGTTGCTAGGTAGAGGTACATTTTACCATCTTTCTGCTCAAAGCCCTGACTCATGCCCATCTCACTGCTCGCATTTGTTGTGGTCTGTTGGTTCATGTTTCCCCCTAATTGCCCTTAGCCTGAACCATGACCATGTCTCCTGGTTTACCCCTTCTCCAGAACTTTCCCCTAACCTGATGCAAACAATGTTTGTTTGAGATGATTGCCTTTAGCAATAGAATAAGTTTTGATGTGAGAGAATTGTAGGACTTCTACAGAGACTCTTGTGGGGTATATAGTTGTTAGGGTTAGGTTTAGGTGTCACCAGTACGTGACCCCCTTATTCCTCCTGATTTTCTTGTTGGTGGTGTGAAATTCTCTTGCGGATTTAGTGTCATTGAAGTTTTGGATTCTGATTGCAATGTGATCATCTGCATGTTGTTGTTGTTAATTCATTGGATGAGTCGTTTGGGGTTCCAGCTTCAGTAACTGCCGAGACATTTAGTGTGTTGCACATTAAGCTCAGATTTGTACAATCTCTTGCCAATTTCTGGTACTGCAAACTGAGCCAAGATGATGAACTGTTACTTATCTACAATGTGTAATTCATTCATGAGAATTCCTGCTCGGATACATGCATTCAAAGAATGCTGATGTACTGCCTTCCACTTTGAAAAGTTCTTCGGATAGTCTGAGAAGGTTTTGTTTTGCTTGCTCTTCGCAAGTGGCTGAAACTCACGGTTGATAATTTCCTGTTTTTTTGGTGCCTTGTTCGATGGTTGGGTTGAAACAGGAGACCTGAAAGAATGAAGATGTACACATATAAATGTAGACATATATACATACCCATACATATATGTGTGTGTACGGGTGTGTGTGTGTGTGTATGTCTATATATATATATATATATATATATATATATATATATATATATATATATATATATATATATATATATATATATATATATATATATATATATATATATATATATATATATATATATATATATATATATATATATATTGTATGTCTATATATATATATATATATATATATATATATATATATATATATATATACATACATACAGATATATATATATATATATATATATATATATATATATATATATATAGACACACAAACACACACACATACATACGTATACATTATACGTATATACATAAGTATATACATGCATATATATATATATATATATATATATATATATATATATATATATATATATATATATATTATCTATATATATATATATATATATATATATATATATATATATATATATATCTATATATATAGAATATATATATATATACATATATATTATCGAGTGTGTGTGTGTATAGATGCATATATAT
>JAKOGI010003313.1:0-58475 GCA_029747015.1 Carnegiea gigantea | reverse complement strand
TATAATATATATATCTGTATATATAATCATTGTTTTATCATTTGCTTAAGTTCAGTCACGTGATTGCCATTGCACATTTTTCTGTGGGTCCCCACCCGGCCTAGCCCATGCCATCTCCTGGGCCAGCCTGGTATTCCTTCGACTCACGCTTATTTTATCAAGCATTTTTATCGCAGTGCTCTCCAAAGCTTACTGTCTTCCTATATAATATAACCATTTCTTCAGAGTTCCACATGTTAGATTTTACGATAATTAGGTCTTAATCGATCGAAGCTCACATAAAACCCAGTAAAGTATCATCTGAAAAGCGAATTAATGATAATGAAGGGATTCATTAATTTATATGCGCTATCAACATCATTTATTTCATCAATATATCAGATGGGACAAACTTTGCTTTTATGTTCCAACACTGAGTATAGATCTGCGTAAATTTCGTTGACTGATCAAGTGTCAAAACACATCCTTGAATCATTCGTCTATGTTCGTATTGCAAAGTTACAGGTGCCTATTACACCAATACACGTGCATGCGTCTTTCTTCCATCTATCCACCCTTTAAAAAAAAAAAAAACAATCTAGAACGAAGCATGACTTATAACCGAGAAATAAACAAAACCAAAACTGAAGCTTGACTCATCTTCATTGTGCATTTTTGACAAGCAAACTAGATAAGCAAATAATCAACCAAATGCCGCCAAAACAGTTTTAGTGAGCATTAATTGAAAATTCTTATAGATTCAGTGGACAAGTCTGCACTCCTTTCATCTTAGAGAAGTATGCATTAGTAATAAAAGTATAGAGATAACACGATAAGAGCCACAATAGTGAATTCGTTCAGTCAAAGAGTGCAATAATAAACAAGTATAACCATACATTAAATAAAATGAAGAAGACAATTGCACCATTTAAACGAACATGACAACCATTAATAATTAATAATATTCATTAAATGAGTGATAGGCATTAACAAAAAGGTTTGTCATACTAACCTCCAACATACCTAAATTGTTTCATACATATACTTATGAATGAAAAACGATTAAATTAAATAATATGAGGTCATATATGAGTACTTCCACACTATGGAAACCTTATTTTCTTCAATTTTCTTAAATTTGATGTCATCATTGTAATCCTTTTTCCTCCAGTATAATTAATCTATTAAAATATCTTCTCTATTCATCATACAACTAATGAACATTCCTGTTCAACAATAAATACCCCAATGTAAATGATCTAACAATACAATTTTGTTGTTTCATGCCATTTAATGCATTCACTAGAAGCCGAATAAAGGCAAAAGACCTACATCATCACTCTAGCTATAAAGCCTCGCTTTTCTTGTAGTGGTTCTACAAAAGGCAAAGGACGAATGCACACTTTTGATGATGGCGTGGTATGTGGCACTAGTGGGGGAAATGGTTATACTGTGCAAGAGGGACAGAACAGAGATGCAAACAAGAAGGACTGAAAAACGTGGGTCATCTATAACGATGTATATGATTAACTAAATTACTTAATGATGTTTATAAGAATGAGTGGCTTATTGGTTGTTATCCTTAAAATTGTAGGTCGTTCTTGACTAAAAAGGGCGGATGTCTTGGTGATCACTACAAAGTAGCCTGAGACTTCAAAAGGAAATCATCGAACTATTTGATAACAATGTGATCTACATGGTACTAGATGATCCGGGTGATGAAGAGACAACAGAAAGAGTGTGTGATGAAGGCACCAAAGGAAAAGGGTGTGATAAAAGGGAATAACAAAATTGATAATGTTTAGCTTGAGCATGTGTAAGAAATTAATCAGATAAGAGGGTAAGATCTTTCAACAAGCTGAAGGATTTTGTTTAATGATATGCAAGTATGCAATTGTGAACCACTTCAGCTTCCGGTTTGAGAGGAACCGCAAACAAAGAATTGTGGTGAGGTGCGATGTAACAGATTGTCTTTTCTACATATGTCTTGGGGGGAGGAAGACACGTAGGTGATGTCCTTGAAAGATTTTAGAGGCCAGCATAAACACAGTTTTGGGGAGTAGTGTTATATGGTTATTCGGGGAAGACAATGTGTTAGAGCTTAACTTCTTACGCAAGTTATCGAGAGTAGAGTGTGGTTATGTCTTAATTATTCCCCAAGGGACATTATGTAGTATCTGGAGTTAGAGTTGTGGATTCGCCTGGCATACATGTACTCTTGGAGGACAAGAGAATTTGTGTGCATGATGATGCTTGGGAAGCTAGTTGATCATTACAAATTGTTACCTTGAATGTGTGCTGTCATCGTTAGAGCAAACCCAAGATCTTTGGCATTTTGTGAGGTTGATGCATCTAGGTTTAACCAAATGTTTGTTATGTATGCTGCTAATGTGAATGGCTTCAAAGTTGAATGCAGGATGATAATTTTTGCAGATGACACCAATCTATGCAGACCTTACAAAGGGAATTTACTAGCTGCTTGTGCCCTGGATATAGACAACCTTCTGTTTAATTTCGCATATGGTATAGTGTCAGGGAAGAAAATTTAACAGTGAGTGTGGTTCTTACAAACGGTTGCTGAGTACTTCGGGGCTTTGAAGGTCGTGATAATGTTGGATAAGAAGCCTATAATTATCACTGTTGTTGCACATGTTTTTATTCAGGAGTACCACAGCTACTGCCTCACCACTTGATGGACAATTTCTTGGAGGAGGCAACCAAGCATTGTATGCAAAAAGAAGCGACCAAATATATAGTCAAGGAAATGTTCTAAAAGTAGCTTTCTCTCCAATAATAGATGAATACAATGCCGTATTGAAGGAGTTTAGGTGCTATACGATAGAGCTTATTGCTTGGTGGAGGACAATGAGCTCGAATAATGGGTTACTTCTAAATTTGGTAAGGAGAGATAGGGAAGAATGAACAACAATGTGATATAAAGATGGAATAATTGGATGAGATGACTACGACCTATGCCTGTGTCATGGCTTGTAAACGAGGACCTCAAGAAGCTTGGGAAGAAGATAGACAAGCATAAGTAGGACATTGAGAAATAGAAGAGTGGACTGGGTGAAAGAATAGAGCAGAAGTTGTTCGACACTTATAAGAAGATTGGTTGCATTGCAACTGTCAAGTGCTACAGTTTAATGTTAGGTGAATATAATGTGCAGTTGACTGATAGCTATACATTAGTAGAAAGTTGGGTCAGCAAACTTGCACTTATAGGCAATGTCAAATGTGAGGCTTTCCATGCTGTCATGCTTTTGCTATGATTGCTAAGGCTAACTTATGGGTATATAACTACTTGTATCCAATTTATAAGAGTGCGAACTAGCATCTAATATATACCAGCTTGATGGAAACATATGATATGGTGAACATTAATGACAACATGGTCTGGGTGGTTGGTGGAGAAGAGCTTGATGAGGAGTACAACTAGTGCATATTACCCCGAAACAATGAGTGACAACCTAGCAGGCCTCATCGAAGCACAAGGAGTTGCATATGTAGGGCACAAAAGCTCGCAGGTGCTCAAAATGCAGCAAAGTAGGACATACGAGATAGACTTGTCATAATCCCCAAGTTAATTTTGATGCAAGCTATGAAGATGATGTTGGGCAAGTTAATGATTTATTGGATGGTTCATATGTTGCAGGCACAAGCAGGACATGATATGATATTGGTTCTCAAATTTGATTTCTAAACAAACTTGCTACCTAAGATAAAGGGAGTGTACTCATTATATGGGATTGTGGTGTATGTTGTCTATGTTGGTGACAGTGGTAGAAATGTCATAACACAACCAACATGTTTGGTTGATCTTGAACTTACACTTTGTGGGTTGATTGCTTATAAGCCACATTAATTGTTGGCCCAATGCAAGGGACATGTTTACCCTATTGAACTGTGAATAGAAATTGGTATACAGAATGTTAGTTCATCAGCGCATGGTCGGTGTATGGGTGATTGCAACGAGGTGGGCATCACCAGTGGATGATGATGTACACACAGGTTAGCTGTGCAAGTCAGTGTTTGAAGGTTGGTAAAAAAGCCACTGAAAAGGGGTGCTTGTAATTTTATGTGGTTGCTTATTGGTATCCTCTAGTTTTATTGTTTACCGTTACTGACGGAAAAGTTTACCATGGTAAACAGGCCGATCAATTATGTGAACAATTTCGTTTACTGCATGTCATGCATTCATTACCATGGTAAACTATGGACAACATAGCAGTAAATGTAATTTCTCTATAACCATAGATAACAGATTGTATTTGTTGGCAGTAATGTCATGGGAAGGTGAACTTAGTTATGGAAATAAATAGAGTTAATTTGACATGGGTTAAGCATAAGGAACCTTGAAAAAACATATAAATGTGGAGTATTGCTAGGATATCTCAGACATGTGATACAATTGTCGACCCAAACAAAGATTAATACTGACTCGTAAACAAACGGCATAGATAATGTTCATCAACACTAACGTGACATAATTCAAATGTAAACAACAACGTAGCATTAAATGAGATGCGCACTGACTACATAGAGTAGTCAAATGCCCGTAGAAGCTGGTTTTTGTTTGTACTCACCAAAATCCATACGAGCACATAATAAAAAATTAGCCTTTTAGTTGAATGTCTCCAACTAAGAAACTATAAGCATGTAAAGTACACAAGCAATTATCAGTATGGGGAGGTCATTGTTGCCTTAACTACAAACTGATGTGTGCTTGTTTGAACCTATGCGACACTAAGAACACTTTCAATTAGTCCCATAGAAGGCAAACTCCACCGACGAAGCCGGCGGCCTATGCCAAACCATGGTTCATTCTTGTTTTACGCAATATCTCCCTTGCATTTCCATCTCCACCCTTATGTTCTTAACCAATGTCAGGGCTGCTCGGGTCACTAACAATAATCCCTTTAGATTTTGATGGGAAGATGCCGATGCAATGTCTCTATAATTCTAAATCATAATTTAACCATCGCTTCGATAATAATTTTTTACTTGGGGAGAGATGCTAATACTTAAGTTGTTGAGGACTATTTACAAGATGCACTTGATGGCATTTTCTTCCTCCATAGATGTGGAGATTATTTCAGCCTGTGCCTCAGCTTGACCTTGTTGTAGGATATGTATGTATGTGTCCTCAGTCCAGTTGTAGAATTCGTGTCGTTATATATTCATGTATAGGAAATGTCCTCAATGTGGTGATTAATGGTTGTGGGATGGGATCTATATCGAACATTTGTACCATGCCTTCGTCTGTACTTTCCTCTTTAATTAGTAAAAGGTTCGACCATCATTCCAGACTGCTCTATGCGGTTTTTCACTCTACACATGACTAAACTCCCTTTGGATTGGCATATATGAGAGGACATGCATCAACAATGGGAGCATACACTTGAGGTTGCGCAATCATTGACAGGAGAGACCTTTAAAGATGCCCCGTGATCATACGAGTAAGTCCATAAAGGAATTCAAAGTTAGATTGTCCATGGAATTGATATGTGTATCTTCAATCCAACAAACAGTAGGCACATGAGGAGGCACATCCGATCCATGCTCATTACAGAACGTGTTAGATGTCCCGGGCATTAGGATGGAGGGGAGATTGATGGAGCAATTTCTATGTCTGAAATATCTACTATATTTCTAACATTAGGCCGTATATGATTATAAATATGAACACAACATATTTAATTTCAAAGGGGATGAAAACAACTAGCATTAATGCTTTCGTACCATGTAAGGAGAAGTAGGTCGCATTATTTATTCAATTCCGTCGAATCTACCCACCCTTAATGTTTTGCTAATAGCAGTGCCACGTTTACTTAGGTAAACTATGAATAATCACTAGTATAGGTAATGATTGTATTGGAGTGCATAGGCATCGTATGTCGTTGTGCAATATATAAAGGTCCCACCATACGGGCGACAATTGAAATGCAAATTATGCCATTTACCACAATTCACATTTTCATCTATCATTGCCACCATTGATGGCATTTGAATCCAAAATGGGACTACAAATGTAATGCCTGTTCATATATTAGCTACCTACAACATTTAATGCACTCAACCACTGAAAATTGATTTCAACGTGTAACACATAGAGTTGACCAATTTGCTTTTATATTGCACCTACATCAACTATAATAAATGGGAGTTATTGCAAGGCTCCCTGATTATATGAGAGAAGTAGTTAAGGCTCACTTGTACTTGTGGTAGTATTCTGGAGGTTGTTTTCTTTCCAATATTGTGAAGGCAACATCACTGGCCCATCAAAGAGAAGGTCGTATAGTCAGATGTTTAGAGGTTTGGGAACCATTCTAAGTTACTTCAATAATAGTAAAAAGTAATATTGCAACTGTGACTTGGAACCTGTTATGGTAGAGATTGACAATAACTATATCTTGGTTCCCGTCGAGAGTAAATGTCTATTATTCGAAAAAGTATTTGATTGTTGGGTGAGAACTAACTTCATATAAAGTACTTACGTCTATTGTTTACAATGACTTCATTAAACATTGCATGTAGAACACTAATGCATATCTGTGATTGGACATAACTGATCCTGACTATCCAGAACAAGCTAAAGATGTTGTTGACCAGTTGGCTGAAGAAATGAAGGAGACTAGGAATGTCGTGCGCACATAAAGAAATGACATCACTTTATCCAACCAGAAGATTGGGCAATGGATTTGAGGACAATAGGTGATCTAGAAAAATGGAAGCAATGCTGTGCTATTTCCGGAGTACTCAACATTCTCTTCATTATTTGGCAGACATGGATATAGGGAATGCAATGCATTCAATGATGGTGGTAGTAGCAAACAAGTTTGCTTGTTCTTGGATCGTCTATAAGGTTATTTACTATGCACATCAGTACATGGATGTTGTCGTAATATATGCAGGTTGTATGATTATTTTGGTGCCTATGTCAAAACAACATGTAGTGGTGGTACATTAGGGTTGTGGCCAATTTTGATGGTAATTACTTGAGCATGTAATATTAATTATATGTCGTAATGCACCAAATATGTGGGATGCATATTGGTTGTTGTCAACCTTTTGGTACGTTGAACAAGCCCCGATGTATAGTATTGTGTATGAGATATTCGATATAAGGTTCTCAATTCCAAACAAATAATGAACATTATATGACATACATAAAGTGTGGTTAGCTTCAGTGATATGGTATAAACTTGAATGGATTGGTTAAGGTTTGGTTCCATTTACAATATGCAGGACCGGCGGCTAACCGATCTAGAATGTATTAACAATTTATAAAAAATAAAAGACCATACAAAACCAATATTTAACATAATAAGGCGGACCATTTCAAATTGTTTGTGTATGGTAACACGCATTTAATTGTTATTCAAGATGTTTAAAATTTAAAAGTGTAGAAAGGTTAGTCATATATTATTATTGTTAAATTACTTAATAATGGGTTAATTCATAATACGTTCTCAAGTCAACGATAGGACTAATCATTTAATCGACTGCCTCGTTTTGGATGTTGATGAAGTGTAATTTTTGATCAAGCACAATTTGATCATTGCATTTTACTATTTTGAAATGGTTCAAAATGATATTTATCCAAACAATAGTTAATTTGATATTCGGTTTATCTCAACTATCTTGACACCCTTATTGTATGCAATAACCACTTACGCTATGTTTATAACCATCATAATGTTTTATATGGATTATACAACTAGTTTCATGAAAATAACTTAGTGATGTTATTTGCATGCAAATCTTTAGTGAGCGTTGACGTGGCAAGAAATTATAGTTAATTGAGTAGGCCACGTTTCACTGGTTCATCAATGCTATTGTACTCATGTGATGTGACGCTTGCATTCTTTATTTTTCATCAAGCTGAGTGTATTGCCTTTCTAATTATAAAATTGTATTTTTAGTAACTATATGAGTTAAAATTATTATCGATATGCTTATTTGAACGATAATTTTATTTAAAAGAATGTTTTCGTCGCTATTAATATTATTATCATTACTAGTTTTGAAAATCTTTCGATGATTTTTAGTTTGCGTTAATAAGGATTATTAATAGGTGCTAAATCGAGTAGGAATCCGAGTACGATTACCTTGTTAACCTTCAAATTAGTTTCGAGGTTTAATTAATCGACCCTTGACGTATTTGGGAACGAACAATCGACGAAGGGTCGTATCATCGATTCAGGTTAGGATATGAGGTTTGAGATTAGAAATTAGACTAGCGATATTAGATGAATGGGCAAGCGACCAAAAAAAATAAAAGAAAAATAAATATATCAAAAAGGGGCCGAAGCCCCTCATTTCTCTGCAAACAAACACGACAGAGAAAGGGGGGAGCTTTACTGCTACCAACCCCGTGAACCCCAACCTCTCACAACAGAGAGAGGGGGAGGGTGACGGTGCACCGCCACACCAGCAAGTGGCCGGTCGTCGGCGGCCTGCACAGGAGCCGCGAGACAAAGTCCAGAGCAGTGAGGGCGAGCAAGTGAGAGGGCAGCGGGGCAGCGCGGCTGATGCCAGTGGGACGGCGGCTAGACGTCGTCAGCAAAGTGGTTCGACCAGGGGCTCAAGTCCGGCGACTTCTTGGAGCCACAAGGATAACGGTTCAAGGGTTAGGGTTTTGAAACCCTAGCCACCACAGAACCACCACTTCGACCACCACCGAGGTGGTCTGACCTGACCTGGACAGCCAAGTTGGAGGACCGGGAGTGGAGGATAGCACATGTAATCCAACCAGTAGCAAGGCTCGGGATTCGGCTTCAAACTTGCCCAATTAACCCAGGAATCGAGTCCTCTAGCTTGGAGTCGAGGTGGGTGTTTCTCGCCTCCTCAGTATTAGCAGTTTTGAAATTGTTTTAACCTTTAAGTTGCATTGCATGTGAGTTTAGGATTAGTGACATCAATTGGGGCTATGCATGTTTTGTTTCAGCTGAATTTAGTTTAAATCGATGCATGTTAAGTTTAGTTAGTTCATGCCTGAAAAGTAGCTTCAAAATGAATTATGCATTTTTAAAATTGATTCAAGTATATTTAGTTAATACATGCCTGAAAGGTAGCTTCGAAATAAACTATGCATGTTTAGAATCGATTCAAGTATATTTAGTTCATACATGCCTAAAAGGTAGCTTCGAAATGAACTATGCATGTTTGGAATCGATTCAAGTATGTTGAGTTAATACTTGCCTGAAAAATAGCTTTGAAATGAAATATGCCTATTCAGATTGGATACATGTACACTTAGTTGATTTATGTTCGTTTAATAACTTCGAAGGAAACGTGATCGTGTACAATCGATAATGTGCACTTAGTTAATTCATGTTTGTTTAATAACTTCAAAGTGAAATATAAATGTTTAGGGACGATATATGTACGCTTAGTTAATTCATGTTCGTTTAGTAACTTTGAAGTGAAATATGAATGTTGAGAATCGATACATGGACACTTGGTCAATTCATGCTGGATAATAGCTTCGAAAAGAAATGAGTGTGCTTAGAATCGATGCTTGTGTGATTAATTAGTTTATACTTGAACCATGACTTCGAAATAATAAATGAACACCTTGAATGCGATAAGATTCCTGTTTTATTAGTTTAGTTGGTTTGTTAAGTGTTATTCCAAGTTAAGGCATTGTAGATGTATGCGTAAATGCGGTTTTATATATTTATATATATGCTTGCAATAACGTACCGCTGGATCGTGCTGCTTGCCCAGGTAAGTGCATAAACCCTATTACACGTCTCTTTATAAGTTTTCATTATAATATGTTATGATTGTCGAATTGAAAACCGAGATGGTAGTTGGATGGTTTGAGGTAGAACTATGAGTAGTTCAAGGTTTCTTGTGGTCGGTTGTTATGTGAGGAGGGAGCGTGGGTTGTGAATTGACCGCAATCATATGGATTGCGAGTCCATGTCTGGCTTATGCGGAGATTGATTATGAAGTATTTGAATGTGTTACGTGCAAACCCCCTCTCTTTACCTCATTAAGTTTCTTGTTGCGAGTGAGGGTGAGTTTGAAAAAGGAAGTTTTTTCATGTTTGTAACTAATAGTAGCCATAACTATTAGCAAATGATGGCCTATTTTAATTATGCAAATACAGTTTTGAGAGTGAACTCACTTGAACGGGGGAATTCCTAAAGAATTTAAATAAAAAGAGAGCGCGTTGTATGAAAAAGGATTTCGCTGTGAGACACAGCAAACTTATTAGTCGTTATGACTAGACGCCTTAAATGGTTAAGATAAGTGCTTAGGGATAATAGATGGGAGTGAACCAGCTTGAACCGAGGAATCCCTAGCTTAGGGAGTAATCCCTAGCCTAGGGAGTAATCCTTAGAGACCCTAACGAGGATTAAGGTCCAAAAGTTAGTTGCCATCCTGGGAGTAAGAGTATAGTGTGAGTCAATCTCATTGGAATTGAGTGTAGATCTCTCCCAACTAGAACTTTGTGATAATCTTATGCTCAGAGTAATTTCCTAATAAGTAAGAAAAGCAGTCGGCATTTCGCTTTTTTAAGTATTTCAGAAAGAAATTTTTTGAAGGTCATTATAAGACCAATATGAAAGAGATTCCTTTAAGAATATGAGCCCAAAGAGGCTAAGAAAAGAGTTCTTATAAACCTAAAGAGGCTATGTAAAGTGTTTTCAGGAAAGGAAAAAAAAGATTTTCATGTACATCATGTAAATAAGAATCTAAGTGCAGTATAAATGAAATTCCACGTACAGCATGGTCATACCCTTTTAATGCATCGAGTATATGAGTTTGAATGTGCATGCTTAGCTAATGAAAGTTCATGGCATAATCTCTGCTTCATATGTTTAGCATCTCATATGAGTGAATTAGATAGACAAAGCATAAAACACGAATTATATCACATAATTTATGAAAGAAAGTTCTGTGCTTAGCCTCGTTGCTTGCTTAAGTGTTTGATTGTATGTTAGTAAAGGAATTTAGTCATTCAGGGGACTAAAAATGAGCTAAACAGCTAAAATGAAGTTTATGTATAGTAATCCTTCCTTAAGAATTTATGAATGCCTAATATGATAGTAAAGTACGAATACGTGATATGTGACTATTATAAGTATTATTGCCTACAACGGTTTTTGTTTTAAGGGGATTGGGGAATACTCACTGAGCATGTGATTGGTCATCCCATTACTCTTTCCCCTTTTTCCCCAGGTTTGCATCATGACAAGTAGGAGCCAAGTCAGTTATGCCAAGATGGATTCTACTCTTTCTTGCAAGGTGTCATGTGTGCCCATTTGAAGGGGTCTTACGTGTTTGATGAAGCCATGTAAAGTATTCTTAGAATTGTAAACGTTTGTCAACAAGTATTCTAGTTCATGTAGTGTATTCGATTTAGGAGTTCCTCTGTACGGCTATATGTGCCAACGATCTTATTAATTAGTTGTCTTTATAGTTAAAATCAACCATGTTTTAGAATGTCAACCGCAATACTCTGGTTATGTGAACCATTGAGTAGTATCTTTCACTTTTTTGTATTAATGAACTATTTTGTTTGATACACTCTGAGCGAGTTGCTCGTTGAGTTATGAACTCCAGCATGTAGCCATTGAGCTTTTTTCAAAATGTTTTACGCTTCTGTTGATCTATAGGGTTTTATTGTAAGGTTTTTAGCCTAATGGTCAGTTTTCAAGGAAAACTCTGTCCGTTTTGTCCCGAAATTTTAATCAAAATTTAAGAAAACGTAGCGCTCCCGGTCCTAGGGGCTGGGGGTATTACATGTAATGTCCTCATGACTACATTCAGGCATGGCTTTTTCTCCACCACACAAGACAACTTATGATGATGCAAAATTGATGGGGAAAGTTAGCGCCAATTTTGGCTTCCTATAAAACTCTAGCAGGTTTACCCCTTCACAAATATAAATGCTCCCACTGACCCTTTCCAATTAATACCACCAACATTAATTCCTTAATCATCATCCCATCCAAAAGCCTACTGCAATTAACTTCAAGCATTGATTAAGGATAGATGGATATAAACGACCCTTTAACATCTAATCCTCTTCTCCAACCAAATCTCAACAAGTGACACCTTTCACTAACATCAGTTTTGGAATGTCGTTGTTATACTCTGCCAATGTGGTGTACGAGCTAATTTTGTCATTGACCATGATGTGCCCAACATGCGCCGATCAGTTTGTCGTAAGGTATACCATGGTAAACTATTCTATTTTAAAATAGTACATATACTAATATTACAAATTAAGTCTCACTATACGCTCTATGTATGGAGGAGGTGTAACCACGATGTGCAGTTTCAACGTAGCCACACAAGGATAGAAAAGACAATTATATATGTAAATTGCAAGCATCCGTCAATAAACTGAATGCACACTTGATGGAGAAGGGACTTAAAGTTCAAGCTTCCTATAAATGCAATATAAAGTTGAGTTCTGAGCTCTCCGGTGCTGAGTGGTGTACAAAAGCATGGATGATTATGAGTGCTATTATATTAATCATGTTGTTGATGGTACTGGCTTGAGTTACCACCTGAATATGGGGTAAAATAATTATTTCTGAGGTTTTGGCCCTCTGACATTATATGCTCCTATATGTTGTAAAAGGTACATATATGGATTTATGGTGTATTGTTTTGCGTATCTTCATGGGGAGCCAAACATGTGGACATATATGATGTTATATTCCAGCACAAAAGTTAAGAAAATAACGTTGTGTTTGTCCAACATGTCAACCTAAGGCTAAAGTTATTATAAAATGTTCAGTGTTAGTGTCTATCGTCATTTTGAAATGTGGGGCGGGAGGGAAGGCCTTTTATATATTAGTACGACGTACTATGTAAGAAATTGCTAACCTAATATTATCTTTTGTTCCTAGATGTGTTATCCACCTATTTATATCAGAGGTGGAGCATAGGTGTATTTGTTTATATTGCTTCATATGAATATGTTTAGCTAATCTTATCATAATTTTCTATGTTTGTTCAGGAAAATGTTCATTTTTTTATATATGTTAGGTGTCAATGATTGCAATTTACATCGTTTACCATCCTACATAAGTCGGCACACAAGGGTATACATGGAACTAATTCTGGGTACGCTTGTGCCAATAAGTGCACTACCACATTTTGAAACTCAACTAATAGTGGTATACTTGTATATAAATGTTTGTAAATTTTCATTATTTATTTATCTAATGTGGTAATGCCATACTCTGCTTACACTGGTATGCATGGTTACAACTATGGGTCGGTGTATGTTAGTAACTTCATCAAGTAGTAGAATCTGACACTTTGCCTACACTGGTATACAAGAGTCGAACTCTTGGTAAGCGTGTGATGCTATCATCTAGTACCACATTGTCAAACATGTATTACATGAGTACGGTTGGTACTAATTTTGGGTAAACTACCATAAGGTTCAAATATGAGTTTGCACACCACATGTGCATGTTCGACACAGCACAACTAAGAAGGAAGACCCTGACAAATAAATACATACATGTTTAAATATGGATACATTAAATTATACGAAAAACCGATGCTATTTAAGGATGGTAATTATGTCAGTGAAATTAGGAAATCCTATATTCTTCCCATGAGGATGTCTATCAAACATTTATCTTGCAACTACAAAATATCCTTTTGCTTGAAGCACATGTAGCTGACATCAAGGGCAAGTACATCCATGAAGATCATCATGAACACACCATAGTCATGACTATTACATAAACGTCCAAAATGTAGTTCATTTTGTTTGTCTACTTATGTAGTACAGTATGAGGTCCAATAAAACTTGTTTTGGCTAGGACAATCAATTTCAATAAGCTCCTAAGTGAGAATGTCTATCTATGTGTCATTCTTCATGAGCGTAGGGCTAGCAATGACTTTTTGTGCCTTCAACAAGCAAGTTTAGAGTACGCATCATATGCAGCTGAAATAATAAAGGTTATGTGGGAAGAGCTTAACTTCACGCTGGAACAACTTATACCTTCCTACTTGTCGTTTAATTTGCTTTCTATTAATGAATCGTACAAACACATACACCTCTGTCTCAAATCAATTTGCAATAGCAGCCAGTGCTTAGCATGTTCATCTAACAACGGTAGCAACACCTATAATGTTGGCAGCTGTTAGCATGTTAGCGCCTCATCCAATTATGTATTTGACACGAATATTTATAATGACAATGAACAAGTGAGGCACAAACCTATGAGCCATGATCAGACATATGTTTGAGTAATACAGCTAGCATAATGTACCCGATCGCTGCTAATTTGGCACAAGTCTAGCACATACACGAGCGCCAAAAATAAATGTCATTAAATTATCAGCTGCGACAAATATAAGAAACGCTAAAAGTTATTAAATTATCGCTTACCAACTTATGTGTCTTCACAAATATTGACGTGCAACACCATTTAGGATACATAGATTGCCGTTTATGGAGGAGGGACTCGTAATGGTAGATGAAAAATCATTTCAGGCAGTAGTCAAATGATTTCTCTCTAGGCCATTTCTGGGCACAACGTTCACTAACCCCCTTACATCAACAACACAAATGTGTTGTGCTTTGCCTTTATTTAGGTCCATAACCCTGCACCAGTCTGTTGGCAATGAAGGACCTCAGTGAAACCATGACTAGCAGGGTTTATGGAAAGAATGGATGGTATTTACGAAGAAATGAAGGACTTAACATACCAAACATGACACTCACCATTCAGATGACTTCTTGAAGGAAGTGCACCATTTGTGAACATCACAGAGCAACTTCTCATCATCCTCAAACAACTTCAATAACAAGTACTTCTATACATTCTACCAATCATAAACCGAAGCTCGTGCAGAACATTACATGCTCAATATTGTAATCAATTATTCGATATGGTTGACAAGTGAAATTGGTACATGCGTTACCTAATTATCCAAGCCAGTCCTCAGGGGGAGGCACTAACCATAGTTGCAAGACCAGGGTTACGTCTAGTGTCCATTTTAGGAGTGCAAACCGATGCTAGAATGGGCTTCGACGTCACATCTTCTTCCACGCCCAACACGAAATTTTACCAAATATTGCACAACCATTAAACACAATCATTACGATGGGCTGATGATAAAGTACCAACTGAAATTTGTAAGTGTTAACACAAATCAATTCCATCAATTTATATCCATCACAGTACTGCCCTATGCATACCTAGGTTGACGGTAGCACTAGTGTGGCATGTGAACATACACAGACCAAATATGGTACATTACAATGCAACAACCTTTATCTAAGTTATATGCAAAATGAACTCTACTTATTTCTAAAATTGGTAAGAAAAAAAAAATGAAATTCATGCTAGAATTGTAATGGTCTAATGTACAACTGGAAATAGTTGTCATATAAGGCTAACAAACATGTGTACCTCAGGACTACATCACACAATGCTCTCACCTCATCAGCAGCTCTCCCTCCCTCAGACAACGTGCCCTTTGATTTAGCCATCTTCATTGGAGGGTTATCATCCCGACTCGTTTGGTCAGTACCACAACTAACATCTTGATAAGTGCTTAATGCATACATCATTTTAGGACTATTTTGCTACATTTTTAGGAGAATTATGTTCTTTAAGTCATAATCTATACTCCTATTCTCAATTTATACTTGGGTATGGTTGTTTGACGTGTTTTATAGGATTTTAAGCCTTTTTACCCAGTATTTGACCCATATTGGATGTATTTTGACCTCTCCTACAGACACCCATGTGATGCTATGCCTGTCGATAAGAAAAGAGCAGAAAATCGATTCCAGCCAAGACCACGGTCGGACCATGGTACCTGCCATGGACCGTGGTGAGGTGTTAAACTACTGCCTCTTCACCTTCCTTCAGCTGTGTGGCTGAAATGATCCAAATGTTTCTATAAAAATGCGTTATTTAGCTACAATGGAGAAGGAGATAGTATAGCATACTCCATTTTCTTTCTCAAATTTTGTTCTTTTTAGTTAAGATTCTTAGTTTGATTATTGTTTTAGTGAGAAATCTTGAGTGTGTGTGTTTAATTTTGAGGCGGTCTGAAGCCCTTGGTTGAAAGTCTATCTCAGTCAAGCTCTTCCTCTTAGATTTCGCCAAATCGTTGGTTGGTTGTTTAATCTTTAATTATATATGAGTAGTTTATTTTGTTTAGGGATTTAGTAGTTTATGAAAGTACAGTTGGATCATGTTTTAATCTATAAAATTGTGCTTATTCTGTGATTAGTTTGATTTTGTTCTATCTAGTGATTATGATTTGTGAGTGAATTTTTAGCCAAAGCTTGCTTGCATGCTTGAAACAATTGAGTGAAAAACTGAAAGGTGACATTTGATTGTTAGACTGCTTGATAAAACCTGACATAACGTCGTCTCGAAAAAGAGATTTGCATGTTAGGAGGACTATAGTGTAATCGAAGACATTCAACTTGGATAAAGACAAATTAGTTTGAAAGAACAACTTTTGCTTAGTTTAGACAAATTTGGTTGATTTCGAAAGAATAGACTAAATTTTTGAAGAGATGGCAATTCTTTGAGATTAACCGATTAGAGAAAAGCACGTGCCTATCATTTTGATCCAATCAACTTTCGTAACTACATGAATTCCTAGACATTTTTCCTTAATTGATTTAAAATTGGTGAATTAGAAGTTGTTAAATTAAAATCCCTTGAATTAGAATTTTACTTAGCATATTTTGACAGACAAAGGTCGATAGATTATATTGGTCCCTGAGAAGTAATCTTTTTATCTATACTATAACTACCCGTGCACTTGCGGCAATGGTTGAGTTTTTGGTGCCGTTGCTAGGGACTCAATATGTTAACTATTGAGTTAGTCTTATGAAAGTGAGTAAGTATTTTATTGCCTTTTACTTTTTTTTTCCTTGTTTGATTGCGCGAGTAGTGTTGGTGATAGTGCTTGCAGGAATTTTTCCCATTTATATGAAGTCCAATTTTGTACGAACCCGATCTCGAGATTGAAAGGACTTTCCACTCTAAGGAGAAAGGAGCAAAGGATTGAAGAACAAAGACACAAGGCAAGAGGATATCCAACAAACATGGCGAAAGGAGGAGGTGACTAAAGAAGGACACATCGAGATTTCGTTACCCCTGGAGTCCAAGGGATCAGCTCAAGCATCGCTCGCCCTACTGTTGATGCCAACAATTTTGAGCTCAAACTGTCACTCATCTCCATGGTACAACAACCCTAGTTTGAAGAAACACCTTTGAAGGACCTGAATCTACACCTCTCGGTCTTTTTAGAGGTGTGCGACACGTTAAAGCTTAATGGAGTCGCGACTGATGCCATCCAATTGTGCTTATTTCCCCTCTCATTGAGAGATAAAGCAAGGGCTTGGTTACACTCTTTGCCATAGGGATGTGTTACCACTTGGGATGAGTTAACAAGAGCTTCCTCGCCAAGTTTTTCCTCTGAGCAAAACGACCAGCTTAAGGAATCAAATCACCAACTTTACACAAAAGGATGAAGAGACGCTCTACGAGGCTTATGAGCGGTTTAAAGTTTTGCTGTGCTTATGCCCCCATCATGATTTTCAACGTTGGATGATTATCCAAGCTTTTTATAATGGTACGACCCAATCTGTAAGGTCCACTATTGATGCAGAGGCGGGAGAAACCTTGATGAACAAAACTGAGGATGAAGCGTATAACTTAATTGAGGAGATGACACTTAACAATTTCCAATGGTCCATCGAACGAGACCAACCCAACCAAGTTGGAGGTAAGCTTAAAGTTAATATGCTTACTTTACTTTGTGCTAAAGTAAATGCTATGACTCAAAGATTAGACCGAATGAATGTTAACGCTGTGAATTCTAATGCCCCTTCCCCTTGTGAAATTTATAGTTCTATTGAGCATGTGACTTTGAAAGGTCATGTTAGGAGCCCTTTTCCCAAGATCCTAGTGAAGTTAACGATGCTCAAAACTTTAACATGAGATCAACCAATGACTCTTACTCTAGTACCTACAATCCAGGTTGGAAGAATCATCTGAATTTCTCATATAGGTCTAATCCAAACCCTTTGAATATGCCCCCAATGAATGCTAGACCACCTCCCGGTTTTCAAAGACCTCATTTTCCTTCTCAAGTACCCCAAAAGTCCACTTTAGAAGCAATGATGGAAAGCATGCTTATGGCACAACAAAAACAGGATGAGTATATAGAGCAATTAGTCTCAAAGGTTAATGTGCTTTCCACTCATAATAGGATGTTGGAAGTCCAGATTGCCCAAAAAGCTAGCTTTCATCTACGCTAAAGATAGACTTCATAGCAAACCCGAACCCAACCCTCGAGAGCATTGCAACTATATCACCTTGAAGGAAGAAGTAGAGGACTTTACTGACCCTGATGATATACCAATTGAAGAGGGTAAGGAAATAATCATTGCTTAAAATAAGGAGAGGAATGATGGTGGCAAGACTGCCACATTGATAGAGAATGACACTATAGAGATCCCCACAATTTTTCCATCTAAGCTCCCTAGCCATGGTAGTTTTTCTATCCCCTGCATTTGTAGGAAAGGTGGAAATTGAGAGAGCTTTATGTGATCTAGGTGCAAGTGTCAGTATAATGCCATATTCTTTGTTTCATAAGCTTCACCTAGGACCATTACAAGTAGCACCCTTTTTACTATAGTTAGTAGACAGTGCTGAGACACAACCCATTGGCAGATTGGATAATGTGCCCGTCAATATAAGAGATATTTGGGTGTTGGAGGGCTTTATCATAATTGATATGTCTGAGACCGATGATGCTTAAATTATCCTAGGTCGGCCCATTTTAGCTACAGCTGGTTGCCACATTTTATGTAAGAAAGAGACATATAACTTTTGAGGTAGAAGGACGCTGTACTATGTTTTGTCATATGAAGGAGAAAGTGGTTTCTCCTAATTCTTCTTTATTGGATGATTTTCTCCTTTCCCTTGAGATTGACATGGAGGATGTCTTGAATTGTGAAGACTCTCCTGACTTTGACTAGATTGCTGCTCCTATGCCGCCTAACGCGCCCAAGGTTGAGGCCCATATTTCTAATGAGTCTTCCATGACCGACTATTGTAGGTTTGCCTAGGCTATTCTCTCTTTGCTCCCTATGGAAGGATTGAATGCAAATTTTGATTTGGGAGTTAAAAAAGTTGACAGTAGCCCCTCTGATGGGCTACGAGTGCGCTTTCTTTTGTACGCTGATAATGCATTATGGGGTCAAGTTATGAACACGAAGAACCTTCAACCTGAGCTTTTGTGATGGAACCTTCGACTAAAGAAGTTTGACTTTGTAGTTTATGATAAAGCCAACGACCATACACTTACTAATCTGGAGCAAGCATAGAAGAAGGGTCAAGTTCTTGACCTTAAAAGAGTACTTCTTTGGAGGTAACCCATGCTCTTTTCCTTTTTTTCTTTCTTTTCTTAGCTTTGATTTTTACTATTCCTTTTTTTATAGTTTATGAAAAAAGAGAAACACAAAAAAAGGAAAACAAAAATTATGGAATAAAATGTTTAGCACTACGGCCAGGATACTCAACACCGCAGCCATGGGGTGCCAACCCCCCCAAAAAAAAAGAAAAGGAGTTAGCAGACACCACGGTCGGATCGTTGTGAACTCCACAGTCCGTGGTGACCTGCTACGGCCCGCAGTCTACGTTTTTTACCATGGTGCCCCCTCATTTTCTCTCACACTTCATCTTGTTCATGACTCTCTCTCTACTTCTATTTTCTCTCTCTAAACCTCCATAACTACAACCTTCATTCTTACCTCATTTCTTCTCAATTTTCCACCATTTTCACCCAAAATCATCCATTTGTGCTTAACCTTTCCTCTTTCCACATAAATTTCATTTCTTTCTTCTTTTCTTCTTCAAACTCATCTCATTTCACTCATCTACCAAACCCATTTTTTCTCTCTCTTATTCTTCTTCTTTTTACTTAATTTCTTTATTTTTCTTCTTCAAATTTTCTTATTTACATTTTAGTTTTGGTTTTTGTTTCATTTTGCAACAATGGCACCTACTAAGAGGCAAAGGAATATCGAGGAGCTTGGATCCTCAGGTCAAGCACCAACTTGGCCTCAAGGGACATCCCGAACCTCCACCAATGTGCAAGCTCAGGGTAACATTCCTCACCCCCTTGGTTTAATGAATCCTGATCATGTTGCTCGATATAATTGTTTGAATGAATGCATGGTTGTGGAAACTCGATTTATGATGAGGAATTATTAGCTCGATTAGGAATGTTAGATGATATTCGATGGTTATTTGCACGAGGTGGTATGTGACACTTTTTAGAAATAGAAGGGCATATATACCGGGACCTGAGCCCAGAGTTCCTGAGTACAATCCATGTGGAGGCCATTAGAGGGCCTCAATGTCAAGCTAGGTACATATCATTTTATTTGCAGGGACAATTTTACGAGTTGAACTTAGGTACCTTTAATAGTATATACGGTTTTCCACCTAATATGGATTTACTGAATTGTCAAGTCCCTGCGAATTCAATCCGAATGCATTTGGGGTGAATTTTCGAGGAGTGTTAGCTATAGCTCTAGTATCATTGAAGTGCACTCATATTAAGAACCCTTGCATTAGAGTAGCTTAGCGTATCTTGACTTGTTGTTTCTTTGCTTGGGATAATTGTCTGAATGTCCCGAGATGATCTAAGTTGTACTTTGTGTCTCGTATGCTTAACGGTGTCCAGTTTGATGTCAGTTTATTTTTGGTCAGGCAATTATATAGTGCTATTGTTAGCACTAAAGGTAGGATAGTGATACGACCTGCAAGCGCACAGTGGCCTTGTAGCTATTCAAGGTCGACCCCACAAAGAATAGGTGAAACTACTGGGTTATAATCGCTCAAGATATGCTAAGCGAATCGAAATTCAAATGGTTTTAAATTAAAAACCACAAATAAACTTTTCTAAATCAAATATGGGAAAAACGCCTAGGAATTTTCGTAGTTATGAAAGAGAATTGAATTAAAATGATAAACATGTGTCTTTCTCCAATGGGTTAATTTCGAGGAATTACAATATGTACAAAAATTCAGTCCATTCTTTCAAAATCAACTAAATTTACCTAAACTAAGCAAACGTCACTGTTTCAAGCTAATTTGACTTGATGCAAGTTTAATATATTCGATTACTTAATTTGGGTCCTCCCAACTTGACAATCTCTCTTTTGAGACGATGCAACGATAGGTTCTAACAAGCAGTCTAGCAACCAAATGTCGTCTTTCAAATGTTCACTCGATTGTTTCAAGTGTGCAAGCAAAGTTTGGCCAAAAATCAACTTACAACATATCAAACACTTAATAGAACGAGATCAAACCAATCATGAAATAAGCACAACTCTATAAAGTAAAACATAATCCAGCAACACTTCTAAAAACCACTTAATTCCTAGATAAAATAAAACTTCTCATCCATGATTAAATTAAACAACTAAAATGATAAATTGAAAGAGAGGAGAAGAGAAGAGAAAAGAGAAAAGAGAAAAGAGATGCTTAGCCAAGATCATGCTTAAACCATCATTGCAAGCCCGAGGTGGAATCCTTGCAAATCTTCACTTCAACTCACTCTCTCTAATCTAAACTAAACTATCTGAGAGAGGAAAAGAGAATGGAATGATGGAAATTGTGTGTTTCAGCACCCAAGGGGTGCCCTATTTATAGGAAAACCAAATCAATCTCAGCCACACGATGACAGAAAACGAATAGGCTCGCTTTTACATGCTCACCACGGTCTATGGCATCCACTGCGGGCTGACCGTGGTCTGGGCTAGTTCGTCATTCTTCTGTTCTTCCTCTCTTCCACGGGCATAGCAACTCAGGAGCATCCGTGGTGAGTCAAAACACAGCCATTAACGGGTTAAAGTAAGGGCAAAAAGGTCCAAAACCTGTGAAACAAAGAAAAGAACCATGCCCGAGCATAAAATGGGAAAAGGAGTATAAATTTTAACATAAAGCATCTAATTTTTCCTAAAAATGCAGCAAAAATAACCGTAAAATGATATACACTTTAAACACTTATCAAACTCCCCCATGCTTAAACATTGCTTGTCCTCAAGCAAATACTAGAGAAAAGGAACAAGGGAAATGCTTCTTAGGACTTAAAACGATAATCACCTCCTTAGAATAGGCAAGTCATAGTATATCATAAGGAAGAACGACAATTAATGGCAACCCTAAGTAGTGCACAAAACATCTCAAAATTAGAAGGATGAGAACGTTTTTAAAAAAAAAGTAAGACCAGAAGCTTGATATCAATCTTGATCACCCCCAAAGAACCACAAAGTATGTCATAGAGCCAAATGGGCTGGTAGAACCTCACTTTGAAAAATATGGAATACTCCCACTCATGTGTTTGAAATATATCATCGGTTCACTTAAGAGTCATTTCAAAGAGCCAATCTACCATAAGCTTGCAAAGACTCTCAAATTCTCCACCACTAAAATGCAATGTGTATAAGACAATCAAGAGGACTTTAATAGGGTTGTAATGTGGGCTAGAACGGTTAAGGGAAAGGAGTGGACTAAAGAATTTGTGCAATGTGGAGCTACTTAGCCAAGTGACTCGGGAGCAACCAACAAACCACCAAAAACTATGAAGTTTATCAACACTCTAAACTCCAAAATACAATGAACATATCCCAATCAATTACGTAGGAAATGAGTTGGCAAAGAAGGAACACAAGCTATGTACGTATCCCATGCCAAACACTTAGGTTTTTTCTCTTTTTTTTCTACGATTTTCTTTTTTCCCCTGTTTTTTCCTACCTTTTTTCCAGAAGATGAAATGAAATTATAATGACTAACTCCTGAATGCTAGTATCGTACATTGCCCTCAATGTGGGCACATAATAGAAAATGACAATTACTAAAAGGTATAGGATACCAACTATCAACTTACAACCGAATATATAAAAATTTGTGACCCAAACACGAGGGAACAGAAGCAAATGCTCAATATCATTAATCCTTCAACAAACCAACATGCCGAAATCACCTTAAACTTAATTATCCCCAAAATCACCCACTACATAGACGAAGTGATGCTCTATAGACTTGGCTTAAAAGTTGGAATATGTGTTTGGCCAAGGGCTAAGATGAAGGGATTATAACAGACACGATATAAGCTCAAAGGGGCTAGCAAAGGGGAAAAAACATATAATACAAGGGTTGGCTATTTTGCTATGTGGCTAAAATGACAAAGAAAGAAATGTCTCTATCATATCATCAAATATGCACATGCTATTGTGGTTTTGAACAAGAGTCAAGGCAAGTTCTGGAGATACAACATAGAAGACTCACACACATGAAAGAAACATGAGACTAAATATAGTGAATTAGTCCAAATAAGGCTCAACATCTCACGAGATATCTACCAAATCTCATTAAGCTCATAAAATGACTCCAATGTATAAACATTAGTCCCAAAAACTCCAAGGGATAAGAAAGTTCTCAATCAAGACAAGGGTCAAAATAAGAAATATTTACAAAACCTTTACAAAGTTTAGCACCAAAAGGGATTACACATCAATCGATATTCAAACTCATGAAAGCTATTATGCCTAAAAAATCATCATTGGAGGTTAACTTATACGATACCAACATCTCTTCATGCAATCCTAAAAATCAACTAAATGCAAAACACTAATGCAAATAAAAAGGAAACCCAAAACTATATGCTCTTACAAGAATGCAACCTAATAACCAAAATAGAAAAACATGAAACTACCATTCCCCTATGCTTAAGTAATGCATTATTATTCAAAGTAAGGAAACTTAGAGAAGGGGAACAAAAGAAAACAATCTCACTAGGTTAGGTGCAGAGTGCACCTAGGCTATCCGGCCTCATAATAATCGGGGCACATGGAGCATCAGCCACCCCATCACGTTGTCCAGACTCAGCCCTTGAAATCAGACATCGCCAAGGCACGCAGAAGCTTATCAAACTCCTAAGGCCACATTGCAGAAAATAAAAAGTAAGAGGAAATAACAAAAATCACACCAAACACAACTAATATCCTCTTAACCTTATCAATAGCCATAGAAAAATCGTAGGGAGGATTCAAGAATGTAGTCCACATGATTTTCTTAGGAAAGTCTCTTAGGCATATGCAATATGGGTCAATGGAGGGATCATACCCTCTAAAATAACCTAGGGACAGGTAATCATCAACATTCTCACTAAGCATACTAAACATGTTATCCTCATAGCCCAAATCAATATTAGAATCAAGAATTATAGGATTATCAATGGGCTTAACAATGTCATACGCAGGGGAATGAGAGGGTTGTGAGCACATAGTAAAAACATGAAAATGATCAAGGGAATTATGGATAACACCATCATCAAAACCAAGGCTAGGAGACTCCTCATGCATAAACACATCATGTGACTCCTCCAAAGGAGTCTCAACTAGATCATGCACCTTATCAAAAATATCTTTCGACTTAATACATGCATTAGAAACATCAAACCTAGCATCAAACCTAAAAAGATGACCCTCCCTGAGCCCCATGCACTGCTAACGGAAAGGACGAGTTATGTAAGGATAGGACAACATCAGTATTGTCCCAGGATTATACAAAGTTAAATTGATCATAGCATGCATAAGAAGGATATGAATTAGTAGTATGGTAAGAAGAATTACACAAATCGCACCAAAATGGAGCATAATAAGATCGACAATAGAATGCGCAAGGATTAGAACATGAATATCTGTAAATAATAGTAGCCTTCTCAAATTCAAATGAATCCCAAGCAATCCACTCAAGCAAATAACATGCATCTTTAACAATTTTACCATGAAAATCCTAATACTCTAAAAGAGTGTAAGTTTTACTGTACACTCTCATCAATAATGTCTTAAATTTTTCATTTGGTCAAACAATAACCACATCTAGCAAGAAAGACACTTAATTGCTTAAGTACCTCAAAAACTAATTCATGCTCGAATTGTGGGAAATCGAAAATTACCATTGTTGCTTCAAAATATTGTTTTTGCTAATTTTAAATTTTTTTTGGTTTTTTTCAAATAAAAAAATAAAATGCTTATCAAACCTATAGGAAAAACCCAATATTCGACGCTAGCTCCCGGCAACGGTGCCAAAACCTTGTCATTCCCCGCAAGCGCATGATGGCGTTGTAGCTGTTCAAGGTCGATCCCATAGAGACTTGGTAAAACTAATAGGCCATAATCCTCAAGATATCCTAAATGAATCTAAATTCAAATGGTTTCAAATTAACAACTGCAAATAAACTTTTCTAAATCCAATATGGAAAAAACGCTCAGGAATTTTCGCGGTTGTGAAAGGGAATTGAATCAAAATGATAAATATGTGCCTTTCTCTAATTAGTTAATCTTGAGGAATTATAATCTATATAGATATTTAGTATATTCTTTCAAAATAAACTAACTTTGCCTAAACTAAGCAAACATCGCTCTTTCAAGCTAATTTGACTTGATCCAAGTTTAATATGTTTGATTACTTGATTCGAGTCCTCCCAACATGACAATCTCTCTTTCGAGATGATGCAACGATAGGCTCTAACAAGCAGTCCAACAACCAAATGTCGCCTTTCGAATGTTCACTAGATTGTTTCAAGTGTGCAAGTAAATTTTGGCCAAAAATCAACAACACTTCCAAAAACTACTAAATTCCTGAACAAAATAGAACTACTCAAAGATGATTAAATTAAACAACTGAAATGATAAATCCAAAGAGAAGAGAAGAGAAGAGAGAAGAGAAAAGAGATGTTTAGCCAAGATCGCGCTCGGACCGTTATTGCAGTCCCGAGGTGGAACCCTTGCAATCTTCACTTCAACTCACTCTCTCTCTAATCTAAACTAAACTAATCTAAGAGAGGAAAGGAGAATGGAGTGATGGGAATTATGTATTTCAACAGCTGAGGGGTGCCCTATTTATAGGAAAACAAAATCAATCTCAGCCACACGATGAGGAAAAATGAACAGGCTCATTGTTACATGCTCACCACCGTCTGTGGCATCCACCATGGGCTGACTGTGGTCTAGGTTTGTTCATCATTCTTCTAATCTTCCTCTCTTCCACAGGCATGCCAACTTATGGGCATCCATGATGAGTCAAAATACAACCATTAAAGGGTCCAAGTGAGGGCAAAAATGTCCAAAACCTGCAAAACACAGAAAAGAACTATACCTGGGCATAACATGCAAAAAGGAGTATAAATTATAACATAAAGCATATAATTGTTTCTAAAAATGCAGCAAAAATGACCCTAAAATGATATACACTTTAAGCACTTATCAGATAGTCATAGGTGGTATTGTGACTGTAATTGTTAGATTTTTCGGTATTGAGCCCAACCCTAAGGATAGAGTTTCCAGATCCGAGCAGCTTGATCAAGCTGCTTTTGAAATTACGAACTTTTGTAAAGTTCAGGCTGGGTGTTTATATTTGATTTACCATGGGGAACGGCTTTTGCCGCTTCCCAATATCGATCGAACCACCTTACTTCATCGGCCTAACCTTCATTGGGTATCTGATGATGACGAGGTTGTTCAACCCACACCCCGTCATCTAACCCCTCAGTTTTAGTCAAGCAGGGCCTAGTTCTTCATCTCAACCACCCCCTCATGACTATACCAACCTCCAAGATACCCTTAGATCCATTCAAGTGGAGCAAGTTTCCCTTCGAGCATTTGTTGCTTCTGAGAGCGCCGCTCTTCGAGACTTTGTCCAAGAGTGCTGCAGTGAGCTTCGTAGGATGCTTGCTACCCAGACTTAATATTTCCAGAACTATATGGTATGT
The DNA here is from genome assembly GCA_029747015.1 of Carnegiea gigantea. Lineage (NCBI taxonomy): Eukaryota > Viridiplantae > Streptophyta > Magnoliopsida > Caryophyllales > Cactaceae > Carnegiea > Carnegiea gigantea. The sequence goes on along the minus strand of JAKOGI010003313.1, from coordinate 31,679 downwards.
CTAGAGACTTAGCGGGATTGACATATCTCTTATGGCCAACTACCCCATCCTCCTCCACCACTTCCTTTATGATTGCTTTGTGCTACTTCCCTTCCCTTTTTCTATTATGTTCCCACATTGAGGGCAATATGTGTCTCAAGCAGGGGGGAGTTAGTTATTATATTTGGCGTCTGATGCCTGATTTAGTTTGGTGTGCTTATATTTTGTATATGTTGTTTGTGATAGCTTTGGAGTTTTTCTTTCAGGTTTTATTTTTGTTTAGCAGTATTTTAGTTAGTGCATTTAGTTTTCTTTTTATTCTAGGTTGCATTTTAGTTTTTTTTTAATTTTTCCCTTTGCATTTTCGTTTGCATTGTTATTAGAAGCATGCATGTAGTAGAAAAAAAATTTGGAAAAAAAATTGAGAAGGAAAATCCTTCGATGATATCTTTTTAGATTTGGTAGACTTCTTTGGTTTAGTTTGATCCTTTGATTCATCCAAATTATGCATAAAATGTTTGAGAAATGAGTTTGCAAAAATGAGATCTATGTTTTGACCACATATTAAGTGCGAGTTGATTACCCCATGGGCCTTTACATGAATTTTGGCATGTGTTTACTAATAAGCTAGTTATGACCTTGGTAGATGTCCTGTGAGGCTTTGAGCTTTTAGAGATTATTTGTTAATTTAGTCTCATAATTTTTTTTCATGTGTGCCTGTTCCTTGGTATCATTTCTCTAGAACTTGCTTTGATTCTCATTCAAGATCACATTTCACATATGCATTTAGGCAATATAATTGAGGCATTTTTCTTTAATTTGTTGAACCCAACGGCCAAATAGCCACCTTTACTGTGTATTATATCCCTTGCTAGCCGCTTTGAGCCTATATTCGGTTTTCTTGATTTGAACCTTCTATTACAGCCTATGGTCAAACGATTGTCTCACCCTTAAGCAAAGACCAAAGGAGCATTTCATTCTTTTGCATCAAGTTTGATAGGGCACTGGGAAGGTGGATTGTTCTCTTTTAGTGGGCTTTGATTATCTGATGAAGGGATGTGAGATCTTGGTAAATCCCTTATCTAATTGTACAAAGTTTTGAGAACAGTTGGAATTTAAATTTCATAATGAATTTCCCTTGGCTAAGTCATTTGAAAAAAAAAACACAAAAAAATTTTTAAAAAACACAAAATGAAAAAAAAAAAGAGTAAAGCAAAAAAAAGGGAAGAAAGTGTTAGCCTTCTTAGAATTGTAAATTCTTGTGATTTTCAACTCTTTCTCTCTTCAATTGGGGATGTATTTTGTTGATAAACTATAATGGTCTAAGAGGGATGTAGTATGATGCATTGGAATCGTTTAGCTCTTAGTCTATGGCTTCTAGCTCCTTATTTCCTAAACATTTGTTCCCCTTTTGCCTTTACCCATAGCCCCATTATGACCCTGTGAAAGTTCTTATGATTGTCTAGTGTATTTGCATTTTAGTGATGACGAATTTGAGAGTCTTATCAACCTTATGGTAGATTTGAGTCTAAGGAGTGAGAATTAAGGCAACCTTGATATATGTATGCATTTTCAAACACCTGAATGATGAGTATCACATAACTATAGTGAGGTTCTACCGGCCCTGCTAGCCTCACTTGTTTTATATGTTGAATGACTGTATTTGATGATTTGAGGGGATTGATTCCAGTTTGACATTGTGGTCTATCAAGTGGTTTTCGAAAATTTCATTCCTTAATCTGTTTGCTAATGATTTTTGCATCATTTTAGGCCACCTTTGGATCAGCTTTGCTGGTGGAATTTACCTATATCTATCTTGAGGAGGTTGTGTATATTTTTAATTTTAGTATTGCTTGAGGACAAGTAACAGTTTAACCATAGGGAATTTGATAAGTGCTTAATGTATTCATCATTTTAGGGCTATTTTTTCGCATTTTTAGAAGAATTATATGCTTTAAGTCATAATCTATACTCCTATTCTCAATTTATACTTAGGTATGGTTGTTTGATGTATTTTGTAGGATTTTAGGCCTTTTTACCCAACATTTGACCCTTATTAGATGAATTTTGACCTCCCTCATGGACACCTATATGATGCTATGCCCATGAAGTAAGAAAAGAACAGAAAATTGGTTCCAGCGAAGATCACGGTCGGACAATAGTACCTGCAACAGACTGTGCTGAGGTGTTAAACTGCTGCCTCTTCGTGTTCCTTTGGCTATATGGCTGAGATGATCCAAACGTTTCTATAAAAAGGCATCATTCAGCTACAATGGAGAAGGAGCTAGTATAGCATAGTCCATTTTCTTTCTTAAATTTTGTTCTTTTTAGTTAAGATTCTTGGTTTGATTGTTGTTTTAGTGAGAAATCTTGAGTGTGTGTGTGTTTGATTTTGAGGTGGTTTGAGGCCCTTAGTTGAAAGGCTATCTCAATCAAGCTCTTCCTCTCAGATTTTATCAAAACGTTGTTAGTTGTTTAATCTTTAATTATGTGTGAGTAGTTTATTTTCTCTAGGAATTTAGTAGTTTAAGAAAGTGTAGTTGGATCATGTTTTAATCTACATAATTGTGCGTATTTCATGATTGGTTTGATTTCATTCTGTCAAGTGATTATCATATTGTGAGAGGATTTTTGGCCAAAGTTTGCTTGCAGACTTGAAACAATTGAGTGAAAAACTGAAAGGTGACATTTGATTGTTAGAGTGCTTGATAAAACTTGACATAACGTCATCTCAAAAGAGATATTTGCATGTTAGGGGGACTCGAGTGTACTTGAAGATGTTCAACTTCGATTATGATAAATTAGTTTGAAAGAATGACTTTTGCATAGTTTAGGAAAATTTGGTTGATTTCGAAAGAATAGACTAAATTTTTGGAGAGATTATAATTCCTCGAGGTTAACCGATTAGAGAAAAGTACATGCGTATCATTTTGATCCAATCAACTTTCGTAACTACATAAATTCCTAGGTATTTTTCCTCAATTGATTTAAAATTAGTGAATTAGAAGTTGTTAAATCAAAACCCCTTGGATTAGAATTTTACTTAGCATATTTTGATAGACAAAGCTCGATAGATTACATTGGTCCCTGAGGAGCAATCTTTTTATCTATACTGCAACTACTCATGCGCTTGCGGCAACGGTTATATCTCTAGCCTCCATAACATACATTGATATAGAGAGTAAGATTCCGTAACATAAGCTTCGAAAAAAATTCTACTTCTAATCGCCTTGGTGAAACTTGCTGCTTTAGAGATAGTACTCATAATGAGGATATATGTGGTGTCATACGCACATGGTTGTTCTTGGACGTCAGTTGGTAGCTGCCAACCTCACCGACATTGGTGGGGAATGGAGCATTCGCAACTATAACCACCTAATTAATTGATCAATGAAAGCACACCTTTGGCGACAAAATCCTATTAATATGGACATGCTCACAATAACATCACAAATGAATAATAGAAGTGTTGGACAACCTATGCTATCCCTATGGTTTCTTCTTCTCTAGTTGATGCTAAAGTTTTTTCACTAACATTCTCCGCAATTATGCAATCCGCATCACCCCCTACACATCATGCATTGAAATTTAATTCATTGATATGCTATAAAGAAATGAGTCGTATTTTAAATTGGCATAAGAGAAATAATGATTGTCAATAGTAAACCTCATTATGGGTAGGCCCTCTTGATGAAGAACCAACCTCATTAGGAGCGCATCATATCAATTCCTACTACAGTGATGGTGCGGGAGGACAGACATCAGGAAGCACACTCTCCAGTTCAGCAACTTCTACCCCACCCTGCGAATAACACATATGAAACTTTAGAAAATATCCCTAATTGATGGATGCACCGAAGTGAAGGTGTGACACATCCCCTTGGAAACCCTAACACAATGCACTTATAACTGCTTTCTAAGTAAATATTATTTGAATTACCTGATGGAAGTTAGTGTCCAACTGGATAGGACCCTCGTAGACAACGTCCAAGGTTATGTATTCATTGTTGGTACTCCTCATTGTTGATCCACTGATATAAAAATTTCATCGGTTGAAGTGCCACCTTCATCTCCTCCATATGGAACAACCCAAAAGTCAGAAGACAATATAGCATAATAAATGTCACTAGAAGTCGCTTATAGCTGAGAAAAATAATTTAACAAAGCATAAGTTAGTGAACTACTAGTCGGGTTCCTGAAAAATGGCCTTAGTTACAAGAAGTATGTGACATAATGTGAAAATCAATTAAAATTCATAGTTTAGATATTATTCTAAAAACTACGTAACATAATGTACTAACATGTGTAATGATTGGTCCTTCATTGCCCGAACTTGCTTCTGCACCACGTGCATTTGGTTCATCTTTTGATGTGACTGTGCGACTTAGAGTGGAGGAATCCTTTGGTTCTCCTTTCACACCTTGCTCTCCTCCTTGCATAACACAAATGGATAACAATAACACCCGTTCATGGCATCTTTATATGATATTGATGAGTACACACCAACATTAAGCACATAGTCAACTAACCTGATCAGTGCACGTCTGCACGTCGAGGACACTTATCTCCCCAGCAACTCCGATGGGTTTAGCCTCTTTTCCAACCAATTCGATTCCACCTGCAGGAACGCAATGTCATTTAATTGCACCTTCATCGCCTTCGGACATGTATTATATAGTGCTTTATCATATATTCAACTCGTTCTAACCAACATTTAAGTCTCCATACCCCACTAATGGGAATTCATTATAAACTTACCACATCAAGGCAGGTCTGGACATCAGGCACAGTTGCAGCTGTTGAAAGAACGGCGCGTTCTTCCTGTTCAATAGGCAAGTGGGTTCCAACAGCAGTGTCCTCACCTCCTCCGTTCCAACATCTTGCTCTTCTTATGAAACTTGAACATTTGTAAAAGATGACCCTTAATTGGCATTAATGACTTCTTTAAGAAAAATAGGTTGGCAGATTATAAGAATAGAAATGTGTACTGTACAACTTAAGCTTGTCTACAGTGATAAAACACTAAAATTTCAGTTCTGTTAAATGCCAACAGAAAATAAATTTTTATCAAGGGAAGGGGAACCTGGAAACAAAGGTTATATTTGTTTGCCATTCTAATCAGTCATAGCAACAATGGTAAATGCATTGTATCGTGGTTAACTGCTCACTGACACCGAAATTAACGTGTAAAGCTGTACCAATGTCTAGGTAAAGAGAAGTCGTTGGCACAATCACATATTGCCCTTGTGTACCATACAACTCATTCATGTGCACCATGGTCAACACAGATGATAGTTTACCTAAACTGCTAAATCCCTAACTATTTGTTCCCAATATCCAATTGTGTTGAATCAATAACATTTGTAAGCATTTCATAGTACGACATAATATTTTTTGATGGAAGCAGTTGCGACAAACGAAGGTGTTAATTGTGTACCATAGAACTCAGTCAAGCCCACTATGGTAAACGAAGTATGGAATATAGGTAAACTACTAAAGCAGTAAATGTTCAAAGGTAGGGGTCACCATAAACAAGGAATAGATTCATTTACCATACAACTAAGTCATTTCAACCACGGTAACTAAAATACGCAATTTAAGTAAATTGATCAGTAATAAACTCCTATATGCAAGCTTTAGAATTAGCTAAACCCCTTGTAATTGACACTGAAGCCCCCCAAACCCAAACCTCATCTAACATGTGGGGAATGTTGACTTATTTAGTAATTACAAATATTTTGATGAAACACAAAATTAGAAATTAAGTTGTTGCGTTCAAAAGGTATAACACATGAAAAGAGAAGCAATATATAGTAGTAGAATCATAATAAAAATTATAAAGATAATATGAAAGATTATATGCATATCATAATTATTTTCTTGAATACTATCGAAGATTGTGTGCATATTTAATTTATGTGATTAGAAAGATTGTATGCAAATATGATTAAAGGCAAGATATTATTATGCTAGGCAAATATTAATTAAAAGGATTTTACTTGATTAAATATCCTTAATTCTAGCCATGACAAAATGATATTGCCCTTATTTCAATATTCTAGCAATATTATTAATATTCTTGCAATATCAAATTTGTTTTTTAAATTTGATCTCATAAAGATTATATTGCATGATTTTATTGATAATATATTTTGTTGCCAAGAGTTTTACATGTTCAAAAGGCAAGAGAAGAGATTGTAAGCAAATACTTTCTTATTGGAGAAGATCACAAGATCAAAATCAAATATGATATGGAGATAACTTCCTTCTTGGACAAATCAGCATATGGCTACTCAATCCTATAAATAGGGGCTGAAGGAAGAAGAGAAGAGGCCAAGCAAGTGAAAAAGAGCATTGAGACATACACTATGTTATATACTGAGCTTTGTATTGAGATCAAAAGAATTGCGTTATACTGAGAATTAAATTGTAATCAAAAGTCTTGAGAGATCTTGAGAAATTCTTATTAAGGAGTGAACGAAAGAGTTGGTGTGAGGTCACAACTCCTCCCAAGCTTAAATCAGTGGTTGGTTTAGGTTGTTGGGATATTTAGAGTGTGGTGCTCTGAAAGAAAGTGTGAAGGTTCATCTTAATAAGAAAAGTAGAGCGTTGAATCCTAGAGTTGGATAACTCTAGGCGGGGATTAAGCCTGATTGAGGCCCAACCTCGTTAAAATATCCTTGTGCATTGTCTCCATTTAAATTCTGCATTTTGATTTCAGCTTTAAATTTATTTCTGCAATCACCCTATTCACCCCCCTCTAGGGCGATCTAAGTCTTCAATTGGTATCAGAGCCAGTCCCACACTTCTTTTTGACTTAACAGTCAAGTGGGTGACGACCATGGCCTTATCAGGAGATGTTAATATTGAAAGACGCTCTACTGTTAGACCTCCCCTATTTAAAGGAACAAATTTTTCTTATTGGAAAAATGCGATGCAGATTTTTATTGAATCAACTGACATGGAATTGTGGGAAATTGTGAACAATGGCCCTTACATTGTTCCTAAGGTCAAAAACGACAAGGGTGAAATGATTGATAAACCTAAAGATCAGTATACGAGTGCTGACTGGGAAAAACTTACAAAGAATTCTAGAGCTAAGCATATTCTTTATTGTGGTTTGGATGCTAACGAATATAACCGAATTTCTGCCTGTGATACAGCTAAGCAAATCTGGAACAAGCTGATTGTTACATATGAAGGGACAAGCCAAGTCCGTGAAACTAAAATGAATATGTTCATACATCAATATGAACTATTCAAAATGCAGACAGATGAATCGATAAAAGACATGTTTACACGATTCACGGACATTACAAATAATCTAAAGTCACTTGGGAAAACCTATACAAACGAGGAAATGGTGAGAAAGATCCTTCGATGTCTTCCAAAGAGCAAGTGGGGACCGAAGGTCACCGCAATTGAGGAGGCTCAAGATCTCAAGAAGTTGGAACTAGATGATCTTCTGGGGAAACTCTTGACACATGAGATTCACCTCAAAGAAGATGATGGAGAAAGCTCAAAGAAAGGAATAGCCTTAAAAGCTATTCAAGAAGATTGCACATCAGAGGAGGAAGAAGCCAACGAAAATGATGATGAGGCCTTCTCACTGATTGTTCGAGGCCTCAACAAAATGGGGTTAAAGAAAAAATTTAATCAACGAGGACTCAACTCAAAAGGGCCCTCATTAAAAAGAAATGAAAAATTCTCCAAAGGTAAGTTCACTCATAAAGACAATACCAACGTTAGCTCTTGTTATGGATGTGGCATGCCAGGACACTTGCTGAAGGACTGTCAACTAATCCAAAAGAAAGGAGAATCACGAAGATTCAAGAAGAAAGATAGTAAGAAAGCAATGATCGCAGCTTGGAGCGATAGCGACACCAGTGAAAGTGAAAGCGATGAAGAGCACACCGCTAACATATGTCTCATGGCAAAGGACGATGAAAGATTTGAGTACAAAAGTACCGAGGAGGTAGACACATCGACTCTCTATGACTGTTCTAAAGAAGAATTAATCAACGCTTTAGTTAGTTTTGCCAAACTTGAACGAAAATATCTATCTAAATATAAAGGTCTCAAAAAGAATGTTCAAGATTTGAATCTAAAGAATATGGCTCTTGAAAAATCAAATAATAACCTTCAAGCCAAAGTTAGGAACCTAGAAACTAAAAATGAGGAGTTACAAGCCAAATGTGATGAAGATCACAAAATAATCCTAAAATTTACACAAGGTCAAGAAAACTTGGATAAGTTGCTTTGCACCCAAAGAGCATCATTTAATAAAGAAGGAATTGGCTATAACCATACAAACAAAAAGAAAACCTATAAAAACTTCTTTGTCAAATCTACTCCACATGAAAAGGATGCAAAAACATATAGTTACTACCCCAAGATTAGGCATACTACATATTCTCGCTCATTTGAGAAACCACCTACTAGAATTGTTCAAATATGGGTTCCTAAGGGAACAAGACCCCCTAACTTGGTAACCAATGGTTTTGAAGTTCGATTTAAAGCCAAAGGAAGTAGAAGGGTTTGATTTCCTGTTTTGTAGGTGTGCTTAAAATCCGGGAAAGATCTATGGTACCTTGATAGCGGATGTTCAAGGCACATGAGCGGAAATGCCTCATTATTTACTGAAGTCAAAAGGAAAGAATGTGGAAGCGTTACATTCGGAGACAAAGGTATAGGCAAAATAATCGGTGTTGGAAAAATTGGTAAAGATCCTTCCAACTCTATTGATAATGTTTATCTTGTCGATGGCTTGAAGTTTAATCTTTTAAGCATATCTCAATTATGTTACAAGGGAAACCTTGTAACATTTGACTCAACAAACTGCATTGTTAAAAATAAAAAATCTGAAAAAATTACCCTCCGTGGACCTAGAATTGAAAACGTGTATGCCATAGACATTGATAATATCCCCTCACACAATCTACCTTGTTTTAAAGTGACTCACGTAGAGGATAATTGGCTGTGGCATCGTAGATTAGGACACGCAAGCATGCATACTATTAAGAAATTAGCCAAACAAGAATTAGTACGAGGACTTCCTGCATGCAAATTCGAATATGACCATTTATGTGATGCTTGTGCTAAAGGAAAACAAGTACGTAGTAGCTTTAAACCTAAAAATAATATCAGCACATCCAGACCATTAGAACTGCTTCACATGGACTTATGCGGGCCTATATCTATACAAAGTTTAGGACGTAGTAAGTACATTCTTGTGATTGTTGATGACTATTCCCGCTTCACATGGGTCTCTTTTTTAAAGGAAAAGAATGAAGCTTTTAAAGAATTTTCTAAACTCTGTAAACAATTACAAATTTACAGAAATTCACCAATTGTGTTCATAAGAAGCGACCATGGTAGAGAATTTGATCAAAAAGAGTTTACTGAGTTCTGTAGTAATTATGGAATTGCTCACAATTTTTCGGCTCCACGCACACCTCAACAAAATGGTGTAGTTGAAAGAAAAAATCGTACTTTAGAAGATATGGCTCGAACTATGATGTGCGAGAGCAATGTCTCTCAAAGTTTTTGGGCCGAAGCTGTAAATACTGCTAATTATGTCCTAAATCGATGTTTAATTAGACCAATCTTGAAAAGAACTCCTTATAAATTATTTAAAGGAAATAAACCTAATATTTCTTACTTTCGACCATTTGGATGTAAATGTTTTGTTCACAACAATGGTAAAAATAATCTAGGAAAATTTGATGACAGAAGTGACGAAGGAATTTTTGTAGGATACTCTATGCATAGTAAGGCATACATAATTTATAACAAACGCACTAAAAGCATTGAAGAAAGCATTCATGTGATTTTTGATGAATCAAATGACGGTGTGCTAAGTGATTCCATAGGACAGACCCTTAGCTTGAACAAGCACAGTGATGATGAAGAAGAGACACCAAAGGAAGTAAATCCTGGTGATCAGCAATTACTAGAGGTACCTCTCAATACTGATCCACAAGATGACACTCTATCTCAAGAAGAAAAGGAACCTACAAACAAAGAAATTTCTACACCTGAAGCACCACGCCATGAGGTAACTCAAAGGATTTTTAAATATAAGTCATTTCACCCAATGGATAACCTCTTAACAGATATATCCACTGGGGTAAGAACTCGGTCATCCTTGCATAATTTCTGTGCTTTCTTTTCTTTTGTATCACACATAGAACCAAGAAATCATCTAGAAGCACTTAGTGATTCAAATTGGATTAATGCCATGCAAGAAGAGTTAAATCAATTTGATCGAAACCAAGTCTGGACACTCATGACAAGACTAAGTAACCATCCGGTCATAGGAACAAAATGGGTCTTTAAAAATAAATTAGATGCAGCCGGGAATGTTATAAGAAATAAAGCAAGATTAGTTGCTAAAGGATATAATCGAGAGGAAGGTATTGATTTTGATGAAACCTTTGCCCCTGTTGCCCGACTAGAGGCCATACGAATACTATTAGCTTTTGCCTCATACATGAACATAAAACTCTATCAAATGGATGTAAAATGTGCCTTCCTAAATGGCTACTTGCAAGAAGAAGTCTTCGTAGAACAACCTCCTGGTTTTGAAAATCTCGACTTTCCAAATCATGTCTATAAACTACAAAAAGCTTTGTATGGTCTAAAACAAGCTCCCCGAGCCTGGTATGAGCGATTAAGCAAATTTCTCTTAGACCATGGTTTTACGAGAGGACTTATCGATAAAACATTATTCACCAAGACAAAAGGAGATAATTTTATGGTCATCCAAATTTATGTAGATGACATACTTTTTGGAGCTACAAACACCTCTCTATGTGAAGAATTTTCCAATCTTATGAGCAACGAATTCGAAATGAGTATGATGGGTGAATTAGCCTTTTTCTTGGGCCTTCAAATTAAACAATGCCAAGATGGTATATTCATTAATCAAAGCAAATACATTAATGAACTCCTAAAGAAATACGGAATGGATCAAGCCAAACATGCTAAAACTCCTATGGCTACAAATGAAAAATTAGACCTTGACCAAGATGGCAAACCAGTTAGTGAGAAGGTCTATCGAGGCATGATTGGATCACTATTGTATCTTACTGCTAGTCGTCCTGATATTATGTTTAGTGTCTGCTTATGCGCTCGATTTCAGGCCTCTCCTAAAGAATCTCATCTAACTTGTGTGAAAAGGATCTTCAGATACCTGGCCGGAACTAAAAATCTAGGACTATGGTACCCTCGAGGGGGAGAATTTTCTTTAGTGGGATATACTGATGCAGACTATGCAGGATATAAAGTCGATAGAAAAAGTACATCAGGCACTTGTCAGTTTCTTGGGACAAGCCTAGTCTCATGGCATTCCAAAAAACAAAATTCTGTCGCACTTTCAACGGCAGAAGCAGAGTACATCGCTGCTGGCGCTTGTTGTGCACAATTACTTTGGATAATGCAGCAATTACGAGATTTTGGCATCAATCTCAAAGAAGTTCCAATTAAATGCGATAATGCCAGTGCTATTAATATCACAAAAAATCCAGTTCAACATTCTCGAACCAAGCATATCGAGGTACGTCATCATTTTATTCGCGATCATGTTGAAAAAGGACATGTCACGTTAGTTTTTGTACCTACTGACTCTCAACTAGCTGATATTTTTGCAAAACCATTAAGCGAAGATCGATTCAATTTTCTTCGACATGAACTTGGAATGCTAAATCTTGATGCATAAATTAAGGGGGAGCCCTCACTTATTACTAACCTTGGTCGCTAAGTGATAATTCAGGGATCAATTACTTGTACATCTTTTCTCCCTTTGGCTTTATCGATTCCTGCAAGATTATTATCGGTAATATTGAATCTTCTATAAGGTACGTCAATCTGACCCTGGGTTCCATTGCCTCGGCATGAAAATTTTATTTCAATACCTTGAGGAGACTTTAGTACACAACAACTTGAGCACATTTGATAGGAGAAAATTCCTTCATCATTTTTCTTCTATCAAAAGTCAACAGGATTTATTTTAATCCCTTCCAGTCATTTCTTGACAATTTATTTTTTTTTCATAGGCCCTCTTCTCCCACCAAGACACTCTTCTCACACAATAACCACAAACACACAAAAAAAAAAAAAAAAGGGAACCCAACCTTCCACTGTCGCCGTCAAATCCCCCACAAAAGTCAAACAAGGCATTACCTCTTCATCAACACTTCACTGTCAAAGCAGAAGCTCTCTGTAAATATGCAGGCCGACTAACACCTTAGCGCAAGTTATCGCCTTTTCTTCATCTTCTCGACGCTTTTCTCTGAACCAGACGCCTCTGCTTCTTCTGCCCTGTTTTTCGCGCTCTCGCCGTCGACCGTCCCAGCCCACCATCCTCCAGCAACCAACATCTTCACCCCACTCCTCAACCCGACCACCGGCCTCCACCCCGCACCCCATTCGGGCTTCTCCGCTCTCACTTGCGCCCTGTTCTCCACATTGCCATATCTCTGCCCCTGCCACAACTTGACTTGCCATATCTCTGCCCTTGCCACAAATTGATTTGCCCTATCTCTGCCCTTGCCATATCTCCGCATCCGAATCTCTTCCTTGCCTCACCAGAGAGATCTCCACTTTCCATCTATGCACCTCACACCCCCAGCCCCTGCCCCCTATAAATTCGCCATCTCTCTCCGCCATAGTAGTGTCTTTCGTAGCCCTCACCCTCTTTGCCCTTGTGCCCATCCCATCCACCTCCATCTTTTTCTGAGCCTCCTCTCCCTACCATGGCACCCGGACCCCGTACCCGTAAAAGTGCCCGCAAAACCACCCAAACTCCCACCTCCTTTAGACTGAAACGAATCGCTCCCCGTCAGCACCCATTCGTCGCAGTTCCCGTCTTATCTTTCGCCGAAGCTTGCCCACGTTACCGGCCGACTCACCTCAAGCCATCTCTGACTCCACCACTACACCCCCGGGTTCGGGTCCCTCACCTGCTGCCTCTTTTTCCTCTACCGCGACGCCACCGTCCCTCCCTCCTTCTCCTCGCCCCACACCTTCCCCCACAGAGGTTATACCATTGGCTTGGTTCCATTCCGATTCTGCCAGAGATAAATTTTTATCTCGCTTCCTGCATCGTTCTGTTCATGCCTGTGAAATCATCAATGTTGAATCTATTCGAGCTGAACATCTAGAATTTATTGACTATCTATTGCAAAGTCACTGTTTCCAACTGCTCGATCTCACTGCTGAGTACTACCCATAATTGGTTCGTATGTTTTATGCCAACATAAGAACTTTGACAACGGGTGATGTGATTACGTTAGAATGCCAAGTCAAATACACCACGTTTACCCTTAGCGAGTCTGAATTAAATACTATTTTTGACTTACCCAGTGTCACCCAACCACATCTGTCCCCTCTGGAAGTCCGAACTAAATTTCTCTCTGAATTTGCCAAACCTCACAGTCCAGCCGATACTGCCCATCTTTCTTCTACTGCCCTCAAACGCAACCCCAGGCTGTTATACTACATCCTTGTTCGCACCATTCTTCCCCAGCCTACTTCTACTACTCTTATCCCCCGTAAAACCCTCGAGCTTCTTTATCTTCTCCTCACTGGTAAACCTATAAATTTTGCTCGGTACATTCTAAGTTGCATGTCTAAAGTTAGCTCCGTTCTGCGTCCTGTCCCTCTCCCTTATGCAAACTTGCTCACTCGTATTTTTCGCCACTTTGGAGTGACCCTCACCAATGAAGTTTTTGAAACCAAACATGTTCCTATCATTACTCCTGTCGCATTCAACAGCATCCACTTCTTCAAAACTATCAACCATGGGTGGAAATTTATTGATGACATGACTCCTGACGAACTCCTTCGTGTCTCCAACAGCTCAGGTCCACATGTCCCACCTCGCGTCTCTTCGGACCCCTCCCCACCTCCTTCCTCTCTCCTTGACCAACTCCAGCACCTCGATGAGCGTCTCTATGACCTACAAGAGACTGCCGACAAGCTTGAGTACATCTTGGTCCAGCACACTGACGCATTGGACGGCATCGCTCACAACCAGGCCATCATGGATAACCGCCTCAACCGCATTCAGACCTTGCTCACTACTCACATCACTGAGGTACATCAGAAATTGGGCGACCTCATCCAAATTGGCAGCCTGACTCGGCAATGTGCCCTCAAAGCTGTCCCTCTCTCCGCCGCCGAACGTGCTCAAAGTGCTGCATATGCCTCTCAGATGCTCTCTGCTACCAACCGAGCCTCCCAGCACAAGCTTTGATTCTCTATTATTTCATATTTCTCGCTTTTATCCCAAAAAAAAAAAAAAACACACCAATTTTTTTCCCCCCCTTCCCTGTTGATTTGCTCACACATTTTCTAAAGTTCGTTGTTTCCTTCTTTTTGATGAAAGAGGGGGAGAAATTAGGGTAGTTATGTTACTCTTATCCTAAATCTATGATGCTAATAAAACCTATGATAAATTATGATGTTGCTACTTCCATGCAAATATTTACGTTTCATAAATTGCAAATACGCATCGCATATAACATGATCAATAACATTTGCCAATTTTGTCTTTCATCAAAAAGGGGGAGATTGTTGACTTATTTAGTAATTACAAATATTTTGATGAAACACAAAATTAGAAATTAAGTTGTTGCGTTCAAAAGGTATAACACATGAAAAGAGAAGCAATATATAGTAGTAGAATCATAATAAAAATTATAAAGATAATATGAAAGATTATATGCATATCATAATTATTTTCTTGAATACTATCGAAGATTGTGTGCATATTTAATTTATGTGATTAGAAAGATTGTATGCAAATATGATTAAAGGCAAGATATTATTATGCTAGGCAATATTAATTAAAAGGATTTTACTTGATTAAATATCCTTAATTCTAGCCATGACAAAATGATATTGCCCTTATTTCAATATTCTAGCAATATTATTAATATTCTTGCAATATCAAATTTGTTTTTTAAATTTGATCTCATAAAGATTATATTGCATGATTTTATTGATAATATATTTTGTTGCCAAGAGTTTTACATGTTCAAAAGGCAAGAGAAGAGATTGTAAGCAAATACTTTCTTATTGGAGAAGATCACAAGATCAAAATCAAATATGATATGGAGATAACTTCCTTCTTGGACAAATCAGCATATGGCTACTCAATCCTATAAATAGGGGCTGAAGGAAGAAGAGAAGAAGCCAAGGAAGTGAAAAAGAGCATTGAGACATACACTATGTTATCATACTGAGCTTTGTATTGAGATCAAAAGAATTGCGTTATACTGAGAATTAAATTGTAATCAAAAGTCTTGAGAGATCTTGAGAAATTCTTATTAAGGAGTGAACGAAAGAGTTGGTGTGAGGTCACAACTCCTCCCAAGCTTAAATCAGTGGTTGGTTTAGGTTGTTGGGATCTTTAGAGTGTGGTGCTCTGAAAGAAAGTGTGAAGGTTCATCTTAATAAGAAAAGTAGAGCGTTGAATCCTAGAGTTGGATAACTCTAGGCGGGGATTAAGCCTGATTGAGGCCCAACCTCGTTAAAATATCCTTGTGCATTGTCTCCATTTAAATTCTGCATTTTGATTTCAGCTTCGAATTTATTTCTGCAATCACCCTATTCACCCCCCTCTAGGGCGATCTAAGTCTTCAGGGAAAAAACTTCGTATGTTGTGCTTTGCAACCTTGTGTTCCCAGCAACATACATATACAT
Organism: Carnegiea gigantea; assembly: GCA_029747015.1. Lineage (NCBI taxonomy): Eukaryota > Viridiplantae > Streptophyta > Magnoliopsida > Caryophyllales > Cactaceae > Carnegiea > Carnegiea gigantea. The sequence continues at coordinate 15,992 of JAKOGI010003313.1, read as the reverse complement.
TACGTAGTTATTTCTATTGACACGTGAAAAATATGCCATCATCATCACAATTCAGTCTTATTGCATATTCATACTAACATTGAGAGTACAAGGCACTGCGTCCTCCGACGTAACAATGTCCTCAACTAGGATTTCCCTGTATGAGATCCCTCCTCTAACGAGGTGGCCACGTCACCTACCATAATTGCACCTGCGGCAGAAGTCTATACTGACACCCGTCTTCTTCCTATATATATTTCACGTAAGTATAGTTCATTATACTTAATACTTTTAAGTGATCCAATATCCATTCAAGTAACACACATAGGGGGTTTCAGAATATACCTTATCTGATGCTACTGGAATTGTACATAGACTGCCACATTCTTTAGCAACCTAACCACCATCTCGAAGGTTCACCACTACACCTACATTGTTGTCAGTCTCAACTAGTTACTTAGAAGACATGCAACATGCTTGTTTGTCTGCTTCTGAGAAGTGTACGCGTCAGTGCATTTATTGGAACTGCTTCAGGGTTTAAATAAGAAGAAGATTGCATTACAGAAAGGTTGCACTACTTGAAAATGATGGTTCCTCAAATTCCCAAGATTCAATAACCACCCATAAGAAGCTCTACCTTTGATACCAACTTGGAAAGGATGGTTCCTCAAACTCTCGAGATGATAGACAAAAAGGAAATTAATCACCCCAAAGGATACTTCTTTTGTATTTAATCTCAAACAGTCCATAAAATTACGAGTTTTGATCCAAGGCAAGGCGTAAAGGATGGATAAAATACTTCCCACCAAGTTCCTCTCTTAAAGGTTCATAGCCACTGAAGAAGAACTCTAATGAAAAAACTCTATTCAACACTCTTAATTAAAGAGATAAAGATGTAGAGATTTTAATAAGACAAAAAGGTCACGTGCCTTTCCATGCATAATTCAACTCAAGCTGAGTTTATATACAGGTATTGGGGTCTATAAATACTCAAAATTGGGGGAGTAGTGGGGTAAGTGTATTAATAGGGGGACTACAAATTATCTTAGGAAAATAAATCAAATTACTACGATATTTCAACCAATGTAAGCTATATTTTTCCAAGATTCTGCCGCCCTTCTAGGAGGCTTCTAGAAGGCTCTACACTTTAAATTAGTGTCCTGCCACTTGGACGTCTTCCTGGATATGTGTTGAATCACCCTATGCTAATTAATATCAAAGATAACAGCTATACCTCCTCCATTAAGGCCAAATTCCAGATTGCTCTAAGACTTGAATTTTATGCATACTCCACATATTTAGGCCATTTCTCATAATACGTGAACCCAACCCACAATTTTAGCTCATGTAGCTAAAATAGACATCTCAGGTAATTAGAAGAACTTGGACTTGCCTTGTTTGGGCTTCATTAGGTAAGATCCTAACTTGGCCTAAATTTAGCAAATTTTCTGACAAAAACATGAGTGTATGAGTTGTTTGCTCTAGCATTATAAGAGGCATTGACCTTCTTAGTTTGGGCACAAATTTGCTCATGGAGCTTTTTCATTTCCTTAGCTCTCTCTTGGATCTTAATGCTGGCCCTATGCTTGATGGGAAGAGGAAGAAGGTCTATTAGAGTAAGAGGAATAACTCCATAACAAGCTTCAAAGGGAGAATAGGATGTAGCATAAGTAAGAGCCTGATTATAAGAAAATTCGACATGAGAAAGCTTTAAATATCATTCTTTGAGGTTCTTGCTCACTAATCCCCTAAGAACGGTAGATAGAGTCAGCTAGATGACCTCTATTTGCCCATTGATTAGAGGGTGATAAGTGGTACTAAATAAGAGCTTAGTTCCTAATAATCTCCATAAACATCTCCAAAAGTGAGAAAGGAATTTGGTGTCCTTATAAGACACAATACTCCTTGGCACACCATATAACCTAATGACATCTTTGAAGCATAGATCAGCAACATTAGAAGAACCATCACTCTTGTGACATGGAATAAAATGGGTCATCTTATAGAACCGGCCAACTACAATCATGATTGAGTGATACCCTCTTTGGTTCTTTGGCAAACCCAAAATAAAATCTATACCAACATCTTCCAAAGGGATATAAAAGTGTACAACCCTTGATGGAATGCGCTCTTGGCCTTATGACATATGGTGCATTTGGAAACAACTTTATGGACATCACTTGCCATTTGAGGCCAATAAAAGTGCTCTTTCAAGATCGCAATAGTCTTTTTGATGCCAAAATGACCTCCTAATGCACCACCAAGGGCTTCTCTGATAAGTAACTCCCTTAGAAAGTCCTTAGGAACACATAGCTTGTTATGCTTGAAAAGGAACCCATCTTATAAGGTATAGGAGCCATGATCCTTTGAGTTTGCAACAATTCCTTAGAAATATTCATCTTCCTTGTAAAGTTAGTGAATGGTGTAAAATCCCAATGTTTTAGCCTCTCTAGTAGAAATGAGAGTGTATCTTCTTTAGAATGCATTGGCTACCACATTCTCCTTACCATCTTTGTAATTCCAAGTGAAAAAAAATTGATTAGAGAAATTTTACCCGCCTAGCATGCCTTGATTGAGCTTGGTTGCCCATTTATGAAGGACAAGGCCTTGTGATCCAAATGTATCACAAAGGGCTTTGGCATGAGATAGTGACTCCAATGGGTAAGAGCCTAAGCAGTGGTATAAAACTCTTTGTCATATGTGAAATAGTTGAGTTTAGGGTTGCTCAACTTCTCCTTAAAATAGGCTAAAGGCCATTTGGCATGGGTATGGATCGCCCCAATACTAACGCTGCTAGCATCACATTCAACTTGAAAAAGAAGATCGAAGTTGGGAAGAGCCAAGCTAGGACCCAAACATAGCCTTTCCTTGATTGTTTCAAAGGCCCTTTGGCAACCTTTGTCCATTCAAAGCTTCTCTTGGGCTTGGTTCACAACTCTTGGACATGGAGTGCTCTTTGAATTACTGAGAGTTCACCCCACATTCGGAATGATCAAAGTTTAATTCTCATGCTCTACTTCTTTCTTACTAGTTGCTTCCTCAATAGCTTTGATTTCTTTCACTTCTCTAATAGTGAGAGTTCTCCGATTGGGATAATCTGCTTGGAAGTGTCCATAACCATGGCATTTGAAACACTTTTACCCTCTAATATCTTTGGTGGTTCACTAGCACTATCTTTACCATTGTCAAGGGATTTAACGCGAGCAGTGGTAGTGTTAACTTTAGTATGGGAGCCATTGGGGGTACTTTAAGGGTGAATAATGGAAGTGGATCGAAAGGGCTTTCGACCATTAAGTTGCTGCTAAACTTTGATAGCGAGATCACGCACATCATTGAAGGATAAGTAAGGTTATCGATCTAATCCCTTAATGAACTTACGAACCTTGAATTCGAGTTATTCATCTAAGCCAACTCTTGTTTGGAGTGGTTTAAGCTCTTTAATGTGCTACTCTAACTTTAGATTCTATTACTCAAGAGAGGTTATCCTGAGGTAGAGTTCTTATTTGTAAGAAGGGGATAGGAAACTCCTATTCATATGCTTTTTGAGCTTGGACCAAGTTTTGATTTAAGGCTTGGCTTCTCCAGCCATACTCTTCTGCAAGAGCTCATACCATAGTAAAGCATATCTCTTTGATGTAAGAATGACCGAGTTGAAGGCCTTCTTATCATTATACATTTTGAGTTCAAAGATCCTTTCAATGGTGTGAACCCAATCACGATAGTTCTCCTGGTTAAGATTGTCATCAAATTATGGATCTCAATGTTGCGATGCTTAAGGTCATCCTTAGGTGCCTTCTTATTCTAGGCCTTCCTTCCTTATCATAAAAGTCTTCATAAGAGGAAGAGTAGTCGATGTCAATAGGACGAACATCATAGCCTCGTCGGTGAAGTTTTTATGTTACGAATTCCCTTACTTTTTCAACCTCTTGAGTGAGTTTCCTTACTTTCTTGAAGCTCCATAAAGGCCTACCTATCTCATAGGATTGCTCAAGAGGAATGTTCTTGGAGTAAGAAGCATCTCCCTTATTAGGCACGATTGGTAGTAAGGAGAAAAAATGGAAAAGGCATAGACAAGAAAGTAGTGAAGGGCTGTGGTCATGCACAGTGGCACGGGGTGGTTGTGCTAGATCTCTAGGAAAGAATTGGAAGTGTAGGAAAGTTGGCATGGTCTTGCCAAGTAGTAGCGGCTAGGCCGTGCCAAATCTCTATCTGAGTACATTTTAGATGTGCTTTTTATGGAGTTTTGGGGATGTGTTAAGATTAGGGATTATATTTGGACTATAATTAGGGTTCTTTGTGGGCTCATGAGGGGTAATGAAGATAGGTAAATGAAGAAAAGTTTTGAAGAGCCAAAGTGTGGATTTTCGGGGTGAAATTGAAAAGATAGTGAAGTGTTTGAATAAATGAAGGTTTTGATTCAATAACCACCCATAAGAAGCTCTACCTCTAACACCAACTTAAAAAGGATGGCTCCTCAAACTCCCAAGATTATAGACAATAAAGAAATTAATCACTCCAAACATTATTTCTTTTGGATTCAATCTCAAACAATCAATAAGATTGTGAGTTTTGATCCAAGGTAAGGCCCAAAGGATACATAAAATACTTCCCACCAAGTTCATCCCTTAAAGGCTCATAGCCATGCAAGAGACACTCTGAAGGAAAGACTCTACTCAACACTTTTGATGAAAGAGATAACGATGCAAAGATTTTAGTGAGATAAAATTGCCATATGCCTTTTCATTTATAATTCAACTTAAGTAGAGTTTGCATTGACGTATTGGGGTTTGTACATACCCAAAATGTTGGGGGGGATTAGTTGTTACAATAGTGGGGCAAGTGTACCAATAAGGAGATTACAAATTATATTAGAAAAATGAATGAAATTACTGAGATAATTAAAATGAGGTGAGCTATACTTTTTTAAGATTCTTCCCCCTCTTTCTGGAAGGCTTCTGGAAGCCTCTGCATCTCTAATGAGGGTCCTGCCATTTGGAAAATCTTCTTGGTATGCGTAGAAGCACCTAAAGCTAATTAATCTCAAGGACAACAACTGGACTCTCATCAATTAAGGCCAAACTCCAAATGTTCAAAAGCTAGAATTTTGTGTACACTCCATATATCTGGGCCATTTCTCATAATACTTGAATCCAATGCCCAATTTTAGCTCATGAGGCTAAAATACACATCTTAGTGAATCAGAATAACTTGGACTTGCTTCGTATGTGTTTCATTAGGTAGGATTTTTACTTGACCCAAATTCAGCAAATTCCCCAGCAAAAACCTGTGCTATATAAGTCGGAGTTTTTATCACTTGAGGAAGTCAAGATACTTCCTAACTCAGAATTTTATTGCATTCTCCTATAGTAGACTCTCTAAGATTCCCAACATAGCATAGATCACTCCATTAGACATGGTTGGGCGGTAAGGTACTAATGCATACCAAGACCCAAGCCAACTCTTGGCTACACCCTTATCCTTACCAAAGTTTACACCTATTTTTCATGATCAAGATGGTCACCGCACCAGCATTTCGATTAGTTTTGGCTTCGCTTTTCATACCATCCAAACAAAGTTTGATTGGGGCAACCTATGCTTTGTTGGGAAGCTTAGAGAGTCTATTTTAGGATGATGTCAAAAAATTCCGGGTCAGAATGCCTGTTAATTCCCTAAATTAATAAAAATCCAAACTCATACTGTGCAAGTTTTTGGCAGGAAATTTGCTAAATATAGATCAAGTTAAAATCTTACCTAACACAGCCCAAATGAAGCGAACCTAAGTTCTTATGATTCTGTAATATGTCTATTTTAGTCCCATATGCTAAAATTGGGCATTGGATTCAAATATTGGGAGAAATAGCCCAAATATGTGGAGTGTCCACAAAATTTCAATTTCGAAAAGATCTGAAATTTAGCCCTAATTAAGGAGGCTACATCTGTTCTCTTTGAGATTAATTATCATGGGATGGTTATACACGTACAAAGGAAGATGTTTCAAGGGGCAAGGCCTCCATTGCTAGAGTAAAGCATTCTGAAAGCTCCCTAGAAGATGGAAGATGAATCCTAGAAAATACAACTTAGCTTGGTTGTAATTATCTTAATAATCTAATTTATTTTTCCTATTATTATTTATAATCCCCCTGTTGGTACACTTGCCCCACTATTGTAGCATCTAATCTCCCCTCCCCCCCTTTGGGGTATTTATAGACCCTAATACCTCCATTTAAACTCAGTTTGACTTGAATTATAAACAGAAAGACATATGATCATTTTCTCTCACCAAAATCTCTACGTCTTTATCTCTTTGATTAAGAGCGGTGAGTAGAATCTTTCCTTTAGAATTCTTCTTTGGTCGCTAAGAGCCTCTAGAAGCGGAATTTGGTGGAAAGTAATTATCTGTTATTAGTAATTACATTGGGCATAAACCGCATAATCTATTAATTTATTATGGTTGAATCTAGAAGTATCCTTTGGTGTGATTAATTTCCTTATTGTCTATGATCTTAGGAAATTGAGGATCCTATTTCTCATCAGGTTGGTATCATAGCTAGAACTCTTTTTGGGCGGTTATTGAATCAAAACCTTCATTGATTCAAACACCTCACTTCCTTCTCAATTTCACCCTAAAAATCCATACTTTGGCTCTCCAAAAATCTCCTTCATTTACCTACCTCCACCAACCATCATGAGTGCATAAAGAACCCTTATTATAGCCCAAACACAATCCCTATCCTAAACACATCCCTAAAACTTCGCAAAAAACCTTCACAATAAGCCCGTCAAAAAGTACCCAGGCAGAGATTTGGCATGGCCTACCCATGTTGACTAGCAAGATAATGCCCCTCATCCTGTACTTTGATGTCCCTACCACAGAATTGGCATGGACATCCCATGCCCTTGAGCACAACAATGGCACACTCTTGTCACTATTTTCTTGACCGTTCTCTCTCTAGCACTTTCGTGACACCCCTATTTTCCTCCTTTTTTATCTTTTGAGCTTACTACCAACCATGACCTATAACGAATATGCTTCTCACTCTAGAAACATGCCTTTTGATCAAGCCCATGAGATGGGTGGAGGCCTTATCGAGCCTCAAGAACAAGTAAGGAAGCTCACTGAAGAGGTAAGGGAATCTGCACCACAAAATCGTTACAGACAAGGCTATGATGTCCACCTTATTAACATTGAATACTCTTTCTCTCATAAAGACTTTGATAGAGAAGAAGGAAGGCATCTAAGGGATGACCTTAAGGATCTCAAGGTTGAGGGTCCGGAATTTTATGCCAGTCGTAATCTGAATAACTAACTTGATTGCATTCAAGCCATTAAAAGGATCTTTGTACTCAAAGAATTTAATGATGAAAAGTTGTCCAAGTTGGCCATTCCTAAATTGAAGGGGTATACTTCACTATGGTATGAGCGCTTAAAAAAGAGTAGGACTAGAGAAGCCAAACCTAAAATCAGAACTTTGTCCAAGCTTAAAAAGCATGTGGACAAGAGATTCCTAGCCCCGTCTAATAAACAAGGACTTTACCTCATGATCACCTCCGTTAACCAAGAGAATCTAAAGGTAGAAGAGTATATTAGGGAGTTTGAATAACTCCAAATGAGGGTTGACTTGGATAAAGAACTCGAACTCAAGATTTCCAGGTTTGTTAATGGATTATCTCCTAGTATTGCTAATAAGGTGGATCTACAGCCTTACTTATCCTTTGATGATGTGTGCCACCTAGCTATCAAAGTTGAGAAACAACTTAAGGGTTGTAAACCCTTTCAAACGACTTCCTTTGTTCGCCCTCAAAGTGCCCTCAAGGATTGCTCCTCTCGCACCAAAGTTAACACTACCCCTACATCTATCAAAGCCCTTGATAAGGGTTAAGGGATTGCTACTGAACCGCCTTAGAGATATGGGGGTAAAAAGTGCTTCAAATGCCATAGTTATAGACACTTCTAAGTGGATTTTCCCAACTGGAGAACTCTCACCATTAGAGAAGTGGAAGAAATTCAAGCTATTAAGGAAGCAACTAGTAAGAAGCAAGCCGAGGAGGAGGATCACAGTTTGATCACTTCGGACGTAGGTAAGCTCTTAGTAAATCGAAGAGCACTCCATTCCCAAGAGTCTCCTTACGAGCCAAGCCAAATGCAACATATCTTCAGTACCTCATGCACTATTAGAGGTAAGGTGTATGAGCTCATTATTGATGGAGGAAGTTACACTAATGTAGCTTCTACAACACTTCTTAACAAACTTCAATTATACATCAAGGTCCATCCCGCTGCTTATTTTGTAATAGCCTGACCCTAAATCACGTATATTTATTCAATAGCTATGTTATTAATTTTTCCGCATTTGTTTATCACATTTAAATATTCCGGTTGCGAAAAATTTATTTCGGGCCCCACTTTGCCATTCGAGAATTAATTATAAATACTTTCGGGCAATCGATAGTAGGCACTGGTAAATATGATTAAGCGATAAATTATTTTCTATAACATCAAAAAAAATTAATTTTCAGCAGCGCAAAAATTTTATCACAATGGGATGCTATTCTTCCGAGCGTAATTCTGCCTACTGCTACTGCCCTACTGTTCTGTTGCTACCGCCACCTTTTACCACCAGCCATTAGCTGTGGCGCACGACCCTCCACCCCTAACACCACCAGGCACCACCCACGGTCCCTACAGCCACCAAACAATACTTTTGTCTCTTTCTTTTAAGCACTCAATTGAGGTAAATCTGTAACTCTTTTCTTGTTTAATTTGGGTTTGTATGAATAATTTGACCATAGCTCATGTTATCTTAACAAAAATAAGGGTCAATTTGGTGTTTATTATGTGGGATGAGTTTAGAAGAATGTAAGATTTGGAACCATACATGATCATCGAAGCTTGATGTTGAAAATGATGAACTTTGAGATTATTGCTAATTTCTGGAAAAAAAATTCTTTTAATTTTTCATCCGTTAGCTGCATAACCATCAACGTTCACCTATATATTTCACTCCACTTTTTCCTCTAGCAATGACTAGTGGTCGTGTTCTTCAGTAGTATTAGTGGTGATCATGTTTTTCAAACATAAAATCACAGCAATTCCCAGTTTTTTCTCACCTCTAACAGCATCTTTTTTCAGGGTAAATACCCTGCTCCCCTGCTGCTGCAACTCACACCAAGCATCTCCTCTCCTCTCCTCTCCTCTTCTCTTCTTCTTTACTCTCTATTGTTCTAAGTGTTCTGGGGAATTGTAATCTTGTGTCTTCCAAGCTTTTGGCCTCGAGTGGGCGTGTTTAGCAAACTAGCCGTGTGAACCTTGGGGAGCCAATGGCCATTTCAATTTGCACTGAGGTCGATCCAAAATCGCTTTCAAGGGAGTAGTACTCCCACGACACAACTCCTGTTGTCTTTTCCCCTACCTCTAGTTTAGACCTATTTTTCTTACAACTTGAAAGTGATTTTTGTCATATACAAATCAATGGCTCTCTCTATTAACAAAGCTCTCCGAGATTCTTAAAACTTGAACCTCTGGATGGAACTAATCACAAACATTGGTCCCAAAAACTTCTAATTTTGTTTGAATAAGTAGAAGTAGATTATGTGTTGTTCTCTAACCTATCTGACGAGAATACTGCATTTGAAACCTCAGTTGCTCCCCTGATGGAACTTTTCGAGCGCGATGTGTGTGAACTTTACACCTCATTCTACCTAAATTTAGCTCAAATAATTGGTAAATTAGGTTATTTATTTGTGTTTTGTTGGTTTTATAGTTAATAAAGAAATTTGTGCAAATTGCAGGTAATTCAAGCAAAGCATACCATAAGTTAGGCATGTTAACCGGGAAAACCTTAAATGATAACCCGAGATAAGTGTGAAGCAAGACCGGGTCAACAAGTACAAATCTGTGAGAGAAATAAGGAAGAAAAATATTGTAGAAATTTAGCATGGCCTGCCAGTGCCGGGTGGCAAGGACTGCCAGTGCCGGGTGGCACAGTCATGCCAAATCCTGTTTTTGCTATATTTTATGTGCAAAATTCTAGAACCTTGGCACAGGGTACCCGTGCCACCCATTGTCTTGCCCTGCTTCTGTTGATGGCTTCCAGAGATTTGGGATGGTTTGCCCTTGCCACTTGGCGAGACCGTGCCGAACCTGCTGTGTTGGGATCTATTTAAAGTCCCATCCCCCTTTTGTGTAAAAATCCAATTTTTAGGTTTTAAGAATAGAGTTTGGCCTAGGGTTTATGGGACATTAATGTAGATTTTCTTTCATTTTGTAGTCACATTTCAAGAGTAATGAAGTTTGGATGCAATTAGCTTTCTTTCTCTCGTTTTATTCTTCATTTTTATTCAAGTTCTTACTTTGTTGGGTTTGATTTACTAGTTTAATGCCTAAACTTACATGCTTTTATTTGTTAATGGATTGAAATTAGTGTCTCCGTGTCCTAATCATCTTTCTATTCTCTTGTCAGTTCGTAGTCTCTCATTTTTTTCTTCAAGAATGCAAATTTCAAGCTCTTTCTCGCCTCCATCTTAGGGTTTGAGAACCCCACTTTGCACGTTTAAGTTTTTTGGCTCTCAATGGGTCAGATTAGGCGTAATTGAGATAGATTAGTGAGAATAAGTTGAGAATCTACCTCCAATCATCACTCACTTGCTCCAACAGTGAAGGCTAACCTTCATTGTTGTATTTTCAAGCTTTTGAGGTAATCCCCTTTCTCTCTCTTTTTTTAGTCAGTAAAATTAATACTTTCTTAGTTAATTAGATGCTTTACTAGTTATTATTAGTTAATGTGATGTTCGTTTTTGTTGATTTTGTTAAGTATGCTTCGTTTTAGTTTCGTTTAATTAATCATGTCTAAATGACAATTTGTGAGAAATTAGTTTTGTTACTTATATTCAGTAGGCCGAAGATAACTAGTGGCTTGATTTTCACACCATCCCAGAGAGCGATAAATTTCTACCCTTATTCCCCCCGCAAAAACAAAAAAATACAACAACAAATTGGCACCGTTGCCGGGGATGGTGGCAAGAAATTAAGTCATTTCTTGTAAATATGTCCCCTTTTAGTGCACTGTGTGCTAGTGTAGCCTCTTTTATTGTTTCTTTATTTTTTTCCCTCTTGAGTTATACAGTAGATAATTATTTAGATGACATTGAAAAACATAAAAAAAATTAGAAAATGTGAAAAATCCCAACAAATTGATAACCCAAAAAGTTGTGGTTCACTGAATATTAATGATGGGCTTGGGAATTTTGAGAAAACAAATGTGATTAATGTTAAGGCTAAGTCCACTAAAATTGATGAGCTTATTCAATAAAGAGTGAAACTCGACCCACCACGTTCATTAGGGATCAATTCTATCCTCCCCGAGTGTCCCCACAATCATGTTTGATCTTCCTCTTATCCCTAAGGACGTCACATTTGAGCTTAATCCAGATTATGTTGGCATGCTTCCCAAATTTATGGGTTTTAAAGATCCATATTTGTTTATTCGTGAGTTTGAGGAGGTGTGTTCGTTGATTCACATGCCTAGGGTACCAAACGATGCTGTGAGGATGAAATTCATTCGCTTTGCTCTCAAAGATGATTCTAAGAGGTGGATGTATGGTCTTAAGGTTGGTTCTATTAAATTCTAGGATTCTTTTGTTGATATCTTCCTTAATAGCTACTTTCCCACTCACAGGACCATTAGAATTAGGAATGAAATCCTTTCTTTTGTCCAACTTAAACACGAGCCATTTTGGAAGTATGTGAATTGGTTTAAGGAGTTGCTTACCCACTGCCCTCAGCATGGTTTAGAGAGATGAAACTTGTGCTAAATAGTTTATGAGGGTTTGGATGTAAGTACTGGGACAATGGTTGAATCTCTATGTGGGGAGAGTTTCTTTGTAAGAATGCAAATGAAGCTTGGGACTTTCTTGAGGATTTAAGTGATAAGACATATGAGTTTGAGACAATTAGGGAAGCCCTTAGTATCGCATCTAAGATTTTTATGGATAATGAGGGAAAGCTACCTAATGATTTTGTTGCTTTGGAGGATACTATGCTTCATTGTGAGCATCAACTTGAAGTTCCTCTTTTTCAAGCTCCTCAACCTCATGATTACATTCCTTCCTCTTATTCTTATGATATTTTCTTAGACTATAGTGCTGGCTCGTACTCTCACCCTTTTAATCAAATGCCTTTTGCGGGCATAAGTGATCATTCAGTGCACTCCCTAATGATCAACCCTCATCTTAAGACTAGGGATACTCTTGGGGGCGATATGGGTTTTGATGATGCATCTTTTCTTTTAGGTCCTTTGAGAGAGAGTGATAAGAGTGAGAAACTAGTAGTTAAGGCTAGTTGTGAGTTTGAGCATGACACGATTGTAGTTTCTAAGGATAGTTTTGTTGAGGAGGAGTATTTGCTTGAGGAGACTCATTTGGAGGAGCCTTGTGTTGAGGAGTGTGTTAAGGTCATGCCTCATGATTTGGAACCTATTGTGCCCATCTCTATTAAGTGTCCTCCTAAGTACATTCCCACTTCTATTGTTTTGCCCCCTTCATCACTATTTCACTCTTCTATGGATCCTTCTATGTCTACCTCTCTACAGTCTAAGTCTTGCATGAGTTATGACCCTAATTTAGACTGGACACATGAGCTTGATGTGACTGTAGGACTTGAGGATTGGGTAGAGGATTTAGGATTCATGCCTAATTTGTGCGTTCATGTGCTTTGTGAAACATCAAGGCCCCTATTCTCTACATTGAGTATTGTTGGGCATGTGTATAACTCTCATGATTGGGCCCAGGGCTTTGATAAGCGTAAGAGAGCTCTCACTTCTATTCTAGTGATAAGCTTCCTTTAGAACAACATGCTTATTGCTAATGGTCTTAAGTTTTCTGAGGATTGTTTAAGCTTATTTGGTAAGTTGCTTCGGGCTTTGATGGGGATTGGTATATGTGACAACATGATGATAACATGGAGTGGCTAATGTTCCATGGACCTCCTCGACGTCATCTGAGTGAGGTATAGTTTAGGTGCACTCAGCACCTAACCTGGTATGATCGTTTTAACTCTTTTTTCCTTCCCTTTTTATTTTCTTTATTTCTTTCTTTTTGTGCATAGTTATGGATACTTAGGATTCTGATTTTCTATGGGTGCTCAATTTTAAGTTGAACTTTGGAATTTGGCGAGCCGAGATGGCTATGATCACCCCGGTTTGATTTATGTATTTTGTTTTATGTGTGTTTGTTAGTGGTGTGTTTTGTTTGGTGAATATTTGTTGGTGTTGTCATAGGTTTGTATATACTTGTGAATTTGTGTTTGCTTTGTGGTTGGATTGCTTATACTTACTTTTTGGCGCCTAAGTTCCCACAATGAGGACATTGTGGAGTTTTGGGGGGTGGGCATGAGGCGCCTATTTGCACATATTTTTCGAAAATTTTGAAAAATTCAAAAAGATTTTTGTTTTTCTTAGGGGATTTTATGTGCTTTTTTTGGCAATTGTGATCCCATTTGTTAGGTTATTGAGTTATATGTAAATAGACTTTGCATGATGAGATGTCTAGCTGATGATGTAGATTCAATTTTTCAGAATAAGCCCATCTCACATGTGTGATATTATGCCTTCCTTGCTCACTTTATCATTAATTGTTAGGGTCTTGCTGTTATTGTCGAAGTTGCCTTTCAAGCTCTTGAAAAATGCAGTAAAAAAGTCTAAAAAGTAAATAAAAACCCGAGCACCAATGTTCACAGCCACTATCTTTATTTCATATCTTTAATTGGCTTGAATATATGATGTTTTACTTGATTTCACATCTCTTTGGGCAATAAAATAAGTGCTTTGCATAGCCTAGTAAACCCCTTTTCAGAGAAAGCCCGAATATTTGTAAGTCAAGTGGGTATAAGGTGTGTGCGTTGTTGTTCCAGAAAAAATGGAAAAAATGAGCAAATAAGGCAATTAGGCAAGAAAATAGGGATCGTATCAATGTTTGCAACTTGATTCATAAGGCTTGATACACATTTGCACATGTATGAAGGTGTACATATCATTGCATATTGTGTATGGGGTGAAAAATGAGAGTCGGGATGCTTCTTCTGACTAGATAGTCTCTTGATTGTACATTCTATTGTATAAAATTTGGTGACTTAGCCACTAGGGTGGATGCAATTGTCTGAGTTGTGTGCACAATTTTCCCACTATTTGTGTATATGTTCATATTTTTAAAAAAAAAAAACAAACATATTTTCCTTTGTTTGTGAATTTTTTTTATGGGTATTTCACATGAAAACCATCATGAGACCTCACTCATCCACTTGGGAAACCGAGGGGTTTGGAGGTGGACACGCTAAATGTAACCGTGATTCTTACAAAAGTGAGTTAGGATTTTCATTTTCTTATTTTCCATTTCTTTTTAGTTGGTCTAGTTTGTTTTGCTCGAGGACGAGCAAAGTCTTGGTATGAGGGTATTTGTTCGGGCGCGATGCACGTGAACTTTACATCTCATTCTAACTAGATTTAACTCAAATAATTGGTAAATTAGGCTATTTATTTGTACTTTGTTGGTTTTATAGGTAATAAATAAATTTGGGCAAATGGCGAATAATTCGTGGTAACTATGCCAAAAGTTAGCCATGTTAACCTGGAAAAACTTCGAGCATAACCCGGGATAACTATGAGGCAAGATCGGGGCAACAACCACAAATTTGTTAGAGAAATAAGGAAGAAAAACACCGCAAAAATTTGGTATGGACTGTCAGCGCCAGATGGCGAGGGCTGCCAGTGTTAGGTGACAATGGCTGCCCGTGCCAGGTGGCACGGGGTGCCCGCGTCAAATCCTGTTTTTGCTCTATTTTATGTGCAGAATTCAAAAAACTTGGCATGGGGAGCCCATGCCATGTGGCACTACCGTGCTACCCACTACCTTGTCCTGTTTCTGTTATTGGCTTCTAGAGATTTGGCATGGTTTGCCCTTACCACTTGGCACGACCGTGCCGAACCTGCTGCATTGGGATCTATTTGAAACCCCATCCGCTATTTGTGTAAGAATCCAATTTTTAGGTTTTAGGATAGAGTTTAGCCTAGGGTTTAGGGGAGATTAATGTAGATTTACTTTCATTTTGTAGCCACATTTCAAAAGTAATGAAGTTTGGATATAATTAGCTTTGTTTCTCTCTCTTTAATCTCGATTTTCATTCAAGTTCTTACTTTATTGGGTTTGATTTACTAGTTTAGTGCCCAAATTTACATGCTTTTGTTTGTTAATGGATTGAAGTTAGTGTCTCCATTTCCCAATCATCTTTCTGTTCTCTTGTCTGCTCTCAATCTCTCATTCTCTTTCTTCAAGAATGCAAATGTCAAGCTCTTTCTCTCTTCCATCTTAGGGTTTGAGAACGCCACTTTGCAAGTTTGAGTTTTTTGACTCTCAATGGGTTAGATTAGGAGTAATTAAGTTAGATTAGTGAAAATAAGTGGATAATCTACCTCCAATCATCACTCACTTACTCTAAGAATGGAGGCCAGCCTCCATTGTTGGATTTTCAAGCTTTTGAGGCAACCCCCTTTTTCTCTCTTCTTTTAGTTAGTAAAACTAAAACTTTCTTAGTTGATTAGATGCTTTACTAGTTATCACAAGTTAATGTGATGTTTTTTGTTGACTTTATTAATTATGCTTTGTTTTAGTTTACTTTAATTAATCATGTTTAAATTACAGTTTATAAGTAATTAGTTTTATTAATTATACTTAGTGGGCCGAAAATAACTAGTGACTTGATTTCCACATCGTCACAGAGGACGGTAAATTTCTACCCTTATTCCCCCCTCAAAAAAAAAAAAAAAACTACAACAATAGGAACAATCAAAGACAAAAATAAGCCTATTAATGGGGCTATCTTGAATAAATTCGAGAAAGATAACAAAACAGTCAGAAGGCATCTATTGAATCATATGACTAACCCCCTATTCAATTTGTTTGTCACATTCAAATGAAGGAAAATCATATAGGAGAGACTGGAGGGCAAATATGGAGCTGATGAT